>JAHBCN010022257.1:0-13359 GCA_019359885.1 Listronotus oregonensis
AATTTAAATTAAAAACAAGAAAAATGCAATAATATATACCTCTGAAATACCAAACGACAAAAAGTTAACTTTCTCTCAGAGTTTTTTACTACTATTAATACGTATAAGTAAATATTGCACATTTAATAATTATGTTGTTACCTAAAATAAATACGACATCTTTTTATTATGATATATTAAAAAATTAGACGTTTTCAAAAACGTGCTAATAAACGGGGTGTCTCATTAGAAAAGAGCTAATTTTATGTCATAACTTGTTTGTTTTAACCAAAATCATTTTTTTTTAACTTTTCTTAAGATTCTTAGGAAAAAAATTCACAAGATACCTACTTTATATTTTTGTAAATATAAGGAAGGTCACAAATATGTGGTTTAGTCCTGGTCGGATGGCCCTATAAATTTAGGTATGTCAAATATAAAATATGTGGTTTGTCAAGGGCCAAAGATTTACTGATTAAAATTATTGACAAGCCATGTTTACCTTTTAGATGGGGGTACACAAAGATCCTAGAATTTTTTATCATTATTTTTTTACTATTATAATTTATTCGGGTTACTACAATGCAACAAACTAACCCAAATTATTTCTTACAAAACTTCATAAATAAAGCTAAATGATGTTTGTTTCTTAACACCAATGTTACTAATTACTGGATTTTGGGTATTTTGTAAACATTTTGACAATTTCTGTGCATTGATTAACCCGTTCGGAGATCACAGGGCGCACAAAAGAAACTCTGTCGACCGTTAAACGTCGACCGACCGATGCGGGCGAATTATCCTTTTAAATGGACTTTGGTCCTGCAGAAGGACAACGGTCTTCGTCTTTCATTACCCGGAACGATACGATGTCTTTTAATCAAGTTCCGGAGTAGAATTTAAATACAAAGTTGCGCTTGGTTTTATAATTTAAAAAGCTATGATTTCCATTTATTCATTTAAATATGCTATCAGAGCACATAATTTAAAAGAGTATGCAATCCATTTTGTTGTTTGAGGCGACATGTGCAAAAAAGTCGCATTTCTTACAAAAATGTGCTTCTAAAGATATAATAAGTATTTTTTAAATTATTTTAAACGCTAGGATTAGTAGTATAACTTATTTATTTATTACTTTATTATTTATTATATTTATTTTATTATTATTTTATATTTATTAGTAGGCTAAGATAAGGTACCAGAAACTTGTACTTTTTTAACCACATAGCTAAAAACAGCACCCATGAGAAAAACTAATGTAGGTGTCTGGAGCTCAATTATCGTTAATAACATAATGGTAAAAACCGCATATCGATATCTGTTACAGTTTCTGAGTTACAGGGTGTTTTTCAAAAATGTGTGTGCTAAGAAAAAAATTGAGTTACGAAGAGGTCAGTGGTTAAAGTATAATTTTTTGGAATAAATAATTTAATATTGATTAACAGAAAAATAGGTTTTTTATATGGGACACCCTGTATGTTTTTAAATAATTAAAATGACCCCAAAAAGTACGTTTCCAAAAATATAGCACACTTAATATTTTGCTTAAGCTCTCTTTGAAATAGAAAGATTTTAAAAGTTCGCCTGCTTTAAACAAGTTGGCTTTGGATGGAGCGGCCATTATACAGAAAACAAATGCTTACTGGTGATTGTCAAATTGTGGTATGGCTGTTAAATCGCCAAGATTAAAATTAATATTTAAAATAAAATTTTATTGAAATTTAAAAATTATGAAAGATGGGATAAGTAGGTTTGTTTTATATAAGCCGGGGAGAATGCAGAAGCAGCAAGCAAAATATATCACAACCAATATTCAGATGAAGGGCAATCTTTTAAAGATATTTTTGAAAGATTGCGACACAACCTAATAAATAGTAGCCAGTTTAAGAAAAAAGGTCAAAACAGTATAAAAAAAGTAGGAATCGGGATGTAAAAGAAACCGTCGTTTTGGGAACCGTTTAAAATAGTCTTAAAACGTCAACACGAAATTTAAAAACATTAACAGGACTGGCAAGAACGAATGTTAAACGAACCGAACACAAATACAAACCATACAGGGTCGGAAAAGTAGATCATTTTAGACCTGGAGATTTTGATCGACGCATGGATTTTTGTCGGTGGTTCTTGGAAAAATGTAACCGTGTGCGCCATTTTACATTGAATTGAATCTGGACTAACGAAGCTTATATAAGCAGTGCCAGTATTTTTTAATCGTGATCGACAACGCTGAAATTATTAGTTATTTTTTAGCAGCCAACTTTGACAATTATTGGATGGCTAACCAAGGTCACGCCAGGTGGCCAGCGAGGTCACCGGACTTAACACCCATGGATTTTTATCTTTGGGGAAAAGTGAAGGACCCTATTTTTAACTTATCCATTTATTCTAGAGGAGAATTAGAAGTCGTGAATCTGCCAGGGTTTGCATCTCTCACCCCTCTAGATGAATTCTGCAAAAAATGCTGGGCAACGATGCCGTCGGTGCATAAGAGAGACCGGTCATCATTTTTAACATCGCCCGTAACAAAATCTCGTGCCCTGGGTTTCTACTTTTTATTTTTTTTATATATTTTATTTGTTAATATTATTCTTAATATAGTTTAAATTGTAAAAAAAAATTACGTTATTTATTGTAAATATTAGTTTTTTACTTGGTTTAATTACCGCTCGCAAGCAATATTTAAGCGTTTCTTTTTCTGTATTATTGCCGCGCCGTCCAAAGTCTGCTTTAAAGCAGACGAACTTTTAAAAACTTTCTATTTTAAAAGAGAACTGGAGCAAAATATCAAGTGTGCTATATTTTTGGAAGGGGAATTTAAAGTTTTTTTTTTAATTATTCAAAAATATACAGGATATCCCATATAAAAACTCAACTTTTCTGTTAAGAACTATTATGTTATTAGTTTTTAAAAATTGTACTTAAGCCATTTATTTTGATGTAAAAAGTTGCTTTAAAAATATTTTACAGAAGCTTAAAATTTTTCATAGTAAAAAAGTTACAGCGATTTTTTAAAAACGCACATTTTTGAAAAATACCCTGTATCTTAGAAACGGTATTAGATATCGATGAGCGGTTTTTACTATTATGTTATTGACGAAAATTGAGCTCTAGACCCTACATTAGTTTTTGTATATCTCTTTTTTCCTTTAAAAGTGTCCAATTTGGCCTACCCTGTACAAGTACTGTAATTCTTTTTTTTTTTTTTTTTATCTTTGTGACAACTCACGGAGGATTTGCATATACATATATACTATATATACTAGACATATACATATACATATATACTCCTAAGTACCAGAGTACCGTGAGTGCCGGGTTTTCCGATGTTTAACCCATCTTTTTGCCCCATTTCCGTCAACGCTGCCCAATCACTGAAACATGCAAATATTGCATTTCACAGCACCTTTTAGACAACGCGGTAGTGCCACCACGAACGTTATTTTAAATAACTACTACCTAAATATGTCTCCCCGGCGGGGCTGGGATTCGAACCCGGATCGCCGGCGCGGCGAGCCGAGGCTCTGACCACCACGCTACCGGACAGATTCAATATGCATAACTACAGCTCAGACTTTCAGTCCTTTATGAGTCCAATAACTGAATACCTGAAAGTACCCAAAGCTGTAAATAAATCACCTAATACAGTTTTCATTTATGGCGCAATTCTTGGGTCTTCGCAAATGCTTTCGAGTGAGAAAAAGTTTATCACAATTTTGACGTAGGAACCCGCTGAAAATGGTCACCCAAAGTCCCAAAAATGAGTTTTCTTCGAATACCTAAATATGGGAAAAAAATTTTGTTAAGACAAAAAATAAAGATCGCCTTAAAATCTACAAAAATAGTTTTTACCGTTTTTTTTTGCAACACCAATATTTCTCGCAAAAACGACCGTCGAAAAATCCATAACATTCCACAGTGGATAGATGTGGTAATAGACTAAAAAATGCAGATGGGTAAAACAACATTTTATCAAAACGCAAGAAAGATGGTAAAGGAAATTTTCTGGGATCATTAAACACTTACTAAGGTCGCATTATAAAAAAGAAATGTTAATAACAAACCATTTTTTCAAAAAAATATCAATAAATTAATAAGATACTCTCAAAACATTCAGAAAAATTTTTTTTTACCCCTTTAATAAATATTCTAGAAAAATCAGAATGGAACCAAACTTATATGCAATGATAGGTACCGGTTTTCCCATTTCGGTAAACTTTGAATGTTTACATTATTGCTCGAGTAATGAAACAATTTGTTCTCCCGCTTATAAGTGAATCCATGAAGATAGCGGCATTCTAGAGGTAGAGCGGCAGCTAAAATGAGGAGACTTTTGGGTCCCGTTATCTCAAAAACTATCAATTTTTTGAAAAAAATTATTAAGACCATTTTTGTAGACTACAAGGTGATATTTATTTTTTGTTTAAACAAAAATTCTCTAATTCGCATATTTTGGCAGATATTAGCGGGAAACCCATTTTCTGGGCCTAAAGGGACCATTTTTACCCCTTTCACACCTGTTAATGTTGATAAACTTTTTTTTGCTCGAAAGCATCCCCAAAAACCTAATAATTGCGTCACAAGGGAAAACTAAACAGATTTATTTACAGCTTTGTTCCTTAATTTACTGGACTATATGGTGTTTATTATAATTATAAAAAAAAATATTCCACTAAAAATGTATTGATTGCTTGACTCTTAAATTACCTTTTTACATATTCAATCAGACCGGTATTTTCCTATTTTAGTCACGCCAACTCATGTCAATACTTAAAAGACCAAAGAAATAAATGTACCAAAAAATCAATGAAAATAGCGCAAACCGTATAAAAGAAACAATTAAAACACCCTCATCGGCCCTAATCAATAGGGCTTATTTGCATATCTTGCATAAAATAATCAATAGGTAATGGGGTATATTTTATTATCCATAGACGTAGAAAATATTTGTCTTATTTATTAACTCTTTGTGGAGTTAAATGGACAAACACCTTTTAAACCCATTTTATAAAAGAAGTAATAAATTAATAACACACCCCACAAAAAAAATTGAAGGTCTGAAAGACTACACCATGGTATGTTTATGTTTTTGGAGTCGCTGAATTTGAATCCGGGGTCAGTTTGACCTCATTAAGTCAGGTTCAAGGGCACTTTAAGGTCAAATCTGCAAAATTAATCGCAACCCCAATTTGATCAGTGTATATTTATGTCTTTGAGGTCGCCAAATACGAATCCGTGGTCAGTTGAATCCCAATAAATTTGATTCAGCATGTTTCCTATAAAAAATAGAGTTTTTTTAAAGACTTTTTAGGTTTTTTTCGACTAACTTTTAATTGATCGATTTTGATCACCCTGTACTAATTTATTTTAAAAATATTATTACAACCAACCTCAATCAATTGCAAAAGACTTTCCTATAAATAAAACTGCTAATTCTAACATGACCTGTAAACGTCATTTTTGACATAAAATTAAAAAAAAACGATATGGGATATTATAAATAAAATGTGTCTATAATTTTGCCTCGAATCCAAAAATGCCACAATATATAGGGTGTTTCATTAAAAAAAATAAAAAAGTGTGCGTAAGGTGTTTCTGAAACACCCTGTATATTTAAAAATATTTTTAAATTATGCACCACCATATGAACTACAACTTATGTATTTAACATTTTTTTGAATCTCTTTAACAAGAAGGCAATATGTTACTTTGTCACACTATTGCTCCACCCTGTATCTGGTGGTTCAATGATTATGTCTAAAAAACTTATTATCATTAAGGTTCTTTAAAAGAAACTATCACCAAAAATGGAGGGCTATACGAAAAAAGTTTATATAAATTTGAAGTATTTTTTCAGGTGTTTTTTTTTTAATATTTGGAAGATTTTCCACATTTTCCGGACATTCTGTATAATAATACTTTCTGTTGACATTATGCAAATAGATATTATAAAATTTACGGGTGCAAATATTATGCCTTTAAAATACTAAATTTATGCTTATTGTGGGACATCACTTTTTATTTATTTAATGTAATATAGTTTAGAAAAATGTGATTGCCTTATCCATTAAAAGAAAAATGTTAAGAACTTGACACTGCTGGCCCATAACAATGACACAAAGGTGCAACTTTTCGCGACAATCCAAATAAACATTTATTGTCGTCTAATTTTTACTTTGCTCTGAATAATTCTAAAAATTCTTAAAAGTTTTCGTGGAATTGCCATTGAAAATCGTAAAAAGTCGCTCTTATTAAGTTGCCAACTTTTTATTTTTGCAATATGCTTAAGAGGATATGTATAACAAAAAATTAAAATAAATTCTAAGAAATTTCTGATCTAAAAACTTAGGAAATTCTGATAGCTTTTTTACTTTTTAATGACGTTTTGTCATTAATGACACTAGGTTATTTGACTGGTGTATATATAGCAGGGTTGTAACGGAGGCCTTCTTAGCGGCGGCGGTGGCGGATGCGGAGGAAAGGAGGTTCGCCTTCGCGGATGCGGAGGTTAACACAGGCGGAGGCAGAGGTGAAATCTGAAATGGAAAAAATAGAAATTCATGTTTTATTAAAGTTAAAAATATTTATTTTAAAATGGGTACATAGCACACATACAAGTACATGGTACGCTTTCTTAAATAAACTAGTCTTCAAAATTTAGAAGAAGCAGCCATTGTTATCGTAAATAAACCTCCGTTAAAACTCCGCATAAATTTTGCGGAGGCGAATGCGGAGGTGGCGGTCGATTCTTTGCGGGAGTTCCGCAGTATCGTAGGCGGAGGCGGAGTTCCGTTACAACCCTAATATATAGTATTTAAAAAGACTAGAAAGGTGGGTGGTATGGTGTTTTATTTGATTTTAAGTTTACCTGAATTTACTTCAGCATCAAGCATAGGTAACTATGTATTGTTTAAATTACCAGATATTATAACAAAAACAAAATCATACAATATAAACGAAAACACAAAAAATGTTATTTATAAGATCCCTTGTGAATGTAATAAATTTTATATAGGTAAAACTTCCGAACCATTAGCCAAACGCATAAAAGAACATAGAACATATATTAGAAACACAGAATTCCTTAAATAAAAAATCCGTTAACACGCATTTGATAATAACCACATAATAAACTGGAATTATAATAATAAAATAAAGGAAAGTGCATTTATTTTATTTAATGTCCGACTGGAATATTATTTGACAAAAAATAATATTATGTCAAAGTCACTTAAATACGAAATATTACCCTAGGGCGTTATTAAAAAAAATAACGCCCTAGGGCCTACAAATTTACCAATAAATAAACAATAAATTGTCTTTATTTAAGCATTTATTACGAAAATACAAACATACTTACACAATATACTTAACATAATAAAAATTATTTTTTAAAGTAAAACGTACAATTTTCAAACTGACCGGAAAATTCCACATTTCCATACCTCACCGCAGTTGCTGTGTTACTTGAAGTAATACTTTTTTCAACTACAAGGGAAGCATTAGCCAATTTGGAGCTTTCACTGTCATCCACGTACCCTTGTGCTACCGAAGAACTCTTCCAGCCTCTAACCTCATTAAGCTCTCGGAACTACCTCCCGCATCAGAATGAATTGTTGCCGCTGTACGTCTTAAACAATGACCTGTGTACGCCTTAGCATCAGGTAAACCCAAATATGTAGCAATCTTAAAGCGTATATTTCCAAATGTATTTTACCTATAGGCTGCACAGTACATCGTTCATCACGATAGCACAAAAAAAACCTATCAATAGGTGCACTTTTAGGTCGCAAAGACACATAGTCCCGAATTAACTTTGTTGCGCACATTTCACTGTCATCAATAACCAAAAAGCTTATTGCTTGTCCATTTTTACTTTGTGGAATGTCAATAAATATATACTGACCCATATCACGCACATCGGAGAACTTCATTTTCACAAGCTCGTCCCTTCTACAAGCTCCGAATACACCTATCACTAATGCATCTTTATCTGCCAAATATTTTTAAGTGGGCGTTTCTTTTAAAAAAGTTATAACTTGTTCGCGAGTCAGAACCTTCGACTTTTTAGGCTGATAATTTTTCCCAAGTTGCAAGGAACTGTTGCAGAGAAATCAACTTTTCATTACTTCTTATCTTCTTATGAACTATTAATTCTTTACGTAACATTGTCCAAAGGGAATTTGGAGAATATAACTTTGACAAATCTTGAAAATAAGCCATCAAAACGGTTTCGTTCACACGGTCCACGCAGTGTTCCGTCAGCCAGGCCTCAAAATGGAAATATTCTTTCTCGTAAATCCGCCTAGTTTTTTTTTTGGCACAAGCGCATGCTCAGCTTTAGCAGCTTTCACTAAAATATCTTGGGGAAGATGGGTATTTTCCACTGCCTCGGACATTTTCATGCCTCAATCGCAATTTTTTTTTATGTGCTGTCTTATTGACAAATAACTTACAACCATGGTTACCACAATTACGTTTCGACAATTTTTTCAGGTAAATGCTAATACTAGATGTGGTTTAAACTAATACATTCAAAATTCATTCAATTTTTCTCATATAAAGAATATTTAGTCGGACATAAAACGTTAAAGGTACCACGGGTATTAAGGATAATAACGCTTTCGGTCTTCGTATATCCCTCGAGCCAAAGGCCCTCGGGAAACACACCATCGACCTCAAGCGTTATTATCCTTATAATGGCCTTGATACCTTAATAACTATAATAAAGACAGATGTGTAGCATCAATATCTGTTATACAATGTGGGAAAAAATAAGGAAATCAACTTATTATTATTTTAGGTTAACGCTTGTGTAAATTAGTTTACTTTTAAATTCTGCCTTATTTTCCTAATTTTATTGGCAGATCAGATGAACTAATACACAAGAGTCACTATTTACGAACACCGAGTGTTGTCAGATGCCATTTGATTTTTCGACTAGAAACATTAACAGTTTTAACCATTCTTCAAAATTTTTGTCATTTGAGCGTGATTTGTGTTGTTAAGTTACATTAAAATTGAGTCTCATTAAAAAAATGGAATTAACTTTTTAAAAATGTTCGTGCAATAATTTATAACTTATATATAATTCCACTTTTGGCCGTTTTTTTTGCCACTGTGACTTACTGGTAAACAAATTTTAATCATGGTCGCTGTTGGCTCACAAATGAAAACAGTGAAGGTCGTTCAAAATCTGTTTTGTGTTAGAAAACATTGTCTCCGAGCAAGAACTAACAATGCAAGATCGTCATTTAACAAACTGTGATTGATGCAACCTTATACATTAGTTTTACTCGAATTAATAAAATATTCTTCTTGCTGTACTGTACTCTATTCAAAGCGTAGGCGCCCTCTCGCACATATCTGTGTTGCGTACCAACTAGACACAGATATGGGAACCACTGGCTTAACGTGCCTTCCGAAGCACATGTGAGAGGGTTTACTAGGCAGAAATACTACACAGTAGTTTGCCATTGCCTTCTATGAAGTGACGAGCTATAAAAAAGTCCGATGGATAATGCGGGATTGAAACCCGGGTCTTCAACGGTGAGAGGCTGGTACGCTGCCACTACACCAGCTCGCCACAATAAAATATTGCAACATTAAATTCAAGTAATCTGATAAAACTTTAAAAAAGATGCTGGTATCGATTGGTGCAAAAAATGCTTGAGACGTGTATAAAACTGCTATAGGTGACGAATCACAGATCTATGCAGCTATGAGCTAAAAACCAAACAGCAATCCAGTGTATGGATGTTTTAGGATGAACCAAATCCATTTAAAGTTGTTTGCGCTCGAAAGCATTTCGAAGCAAAAAGTTGCTTGTTTTGTTTTTAAAAATTCTGGTCCTGTTGCAACAGTGCCTTTATAGAAATATAGAACGGTCAATTCTAGATGTTACACAGTCATTTGTTTAAAATCTTTGGTATTATGCTTAAAATATAAATAATGTTCTCGTCTCTTGAATACAGCTATTTTTTTTATTTTTTGTTAGTTAAAATATGTTTCCCATTATTCTACAGAATTCATATTTTGAAGTAATTTCTTAATAATATAAATTTATAGGTATTATGTCATTACTTTTTCGAATATTAGAGCTTTTTTATTTTATTTTTTTGTAGGTGGCCACGATGAGCCAAAAAATAATGTTTTAACGGCAAATAATGTAAGACACACCCTGTAATGCATTATGGAAAAATTATTTGCGATTTGAAATTGTAAAAACAATTAATTTTTTAATGATTTTTTTTTTGTCAGAAAACATCGTCACGTCGTTAAAGTCAAGCAAACTGAGGACCAACACTTACACTGATACCCTTACACAATCTCACCCTACCACGATCCTTTCTTCTTCGAGGAAGTTTCCTGCATACCATACCCGAGCTCATTAGACCTTGCGGCCTGTGCCGATATGGGTTGACTCCACCCAGCCTTGGAAGCTAAGTATGGAGTTTAATGAATTTCATCCTAGAACGGTGGGCCTTACTTAAATTCTCAATCTAGGTGAACACGTTATAGGTTTATTTCTCACTCAAGTTGGTCATGAAAGCAGGGATCAGATAATCGTAGAAATAGTATGTGTTTCGTCCTCTTGGATTTATCAGGGGCACCTTGTTGATAAGGCTTCTCTTTGATCTTTCATTGTTTTCTTTTGTGTTATTAGGCTCAAAATATAAATAATGTTTCTCGTATTTTGAATCTAACTAATATTTTAGTATTCAGTTTAAAAACATATTTCTTGATCGCCATTTTTTTAATGTAATTTCATAACAATACAAATCTATTGGTACTATAAAGCTAAATCATTACTTTTTAAGCGATAAGAGCTTTTTTACAATATTTTAAAAACTACAAAAAACGCTACTTTAAGGTCAAGCTTCTCTTGGTTTCCAGAAGTTTGAAAGGCTTATCCTCTTAATGCCGAACATCCGAAAAGTAATATTCGGCATAGCCTGGCAAAATGTTATTTGTAAGATTTTGACAAGTTTCCTCAAGTTAATCTGAAGAGATAAAATTTAATTTGCTTTAATATATCTCTGAGGAGCCTTTGTTTTGTTCTGGAATCGTCTTGAGGCATACGTCATGGATGTACGAGACAGTGGCGTTCATGGCGGATATAAAATCATCGTTTAAAAACAAAGCCAGCCTAGACCCATTCTTAACATAGACTTAATTTCGTTCCTTAGAATGGCACCAGAAGTTTTTTTTAGCCCTAGAAGATTAGCCTATTTATACTTTGAGTTTCTACATACTTTACTACGAGTATATCATTTTGTTCAGTGACCACACATTTGACAAAAATAAGCATAGGGTAGTTCTATTTTAAAAGACAATATACCCAGAAAGATTCATTACCTATATGTGCAAGTTTTGGTAAGCTTTCTAATGATAGAGAAAAAAGAAAATCATAACTGGGTAGATTATGTAAAGTAGATGTAATAAGATGTAAGTGCAATTTTTTTTTCAAATTATTTGTACGGATATTTTTCGTTGAAAAGATTTGTATGTAGTCAATTTTACAACAAAGCCTTGCTGAGGATAAAAAATGTTAACAGATTTTTACGCAGCGCCTTATTTAAATCTGATTTACCTGAAATTACTTTAATTAATTATTTACCTTTAAGGTACAAATCGGTGAAATGACACATTTCGGTTTTAATCAAATAAAAATAGTTGCTATCCCCAAAGCAAATCTCTAGCAATTTTTTTATTTGAGTTTTAAATCTATTTCCCAAAAATTTCAAGGTCCCAGTTAAAAAGTAGCAGAGAAAATATTCAAAGCATAATATGTCGGATTTTCAAATATTTTAATTAAAAATGTGCAGTTTAAAATTTTTTAATTATATACTATTTACTCTTATGATTTTGATAAAAAAAATAGTAAAAAAATATTTTCTGGAAATATCAGTTGAAAGGAATAATTATTTGGTTTTTACACTTTGTTATATTATGAATATTAAATTTTAATATTATAATTTTTATAATTTATTTTCATAATATAAAAATGTGTAATTTTGCTACACCTAACTTACTACTACAAAAGTATATGTAGCAACTTCCTAGCTAACAAGAAATCGAAAAAGTATACAGATTTAGTTATAGAACTTATTCAATCTTACAAGATGTTTGGTTACAACATGTTACTTAGGCTGCATAAATCTGTCATGACGCATTTGATAAAAACGAGATAATAAACTGGAATGCTTCTTTAATGTTAGCAAACGAAACTTGTTCCAAATAACTTTTAAAAAACTCTTTTGTATTATTTAATAAATATAAATGTGTTGCATCAATATCTGGTAATTTCAACAATACCTAGCTCCCATGCTTAATGCTGAAGTAATTTCGGGTAAACTTAAAATCACCCTTATTTGTTTTTCTGGAAAATTATTAATATACCAGTCAAAACAAACTAATATGTCATTTATGACAAAACGTTATAAATAATATAAAAGTTTAAAGAGGTCAATAATGTTGAGCACACTCATTGGCTACACCCCGGGACAAGGAACGAAGTGGTCCCATTCTCTGCTATCCAGGCAAGTAAATCCAACAGGAACTTATTAGAGCATTTGTCAGCAACAAAACTATAGGACCCATTAATAATTTAGGCACAGTTTCAAAAAAACATGAAGAAATAGTTTACCAAGAAATTTCTTAAATGCAGAACCAAAATTGTACAAAATGGACCCCAAACGTGATAGCGAATTACTGCTAACGTGAAACTGATTCCTTAAGATACAAAAAGAACAAACGAATTTCTTCAGATATTTACTAGAAACTTCTAAGCGATAGATGTAAACTGATATTTCAGTACATAATACTAGATATAAAAATCCAAAAATCTAAAACGGTCCATTGCCAAATTAAAATTAAAAAGAAAAACCCGAAATGTAACATAAGACATTTCCTAAATTTATTGACTATAGGCTATATTAGAAAAAACTATATAAATTTATTTTAAAATTCCTTCCTAGAAAAGGGGCACTGATATACCCGCCACTGTGTACCGGTCTTTTATGGTCTAAAAGCAAACAAACGCCTTGTCTAAAACCCAAACAGAACGGAACAATCCTTTGCTAAAGGACAGCCTAATTATTACCAAATAGTTAAATCTCATCTTTGTTCTAATTGGTGTGTGAATTTGATAGATGGCGCACCATCAAAGTCGCTACCGCCGCGACGTTGTTTACCTTCAGACAAATACATCGCCTTGAGAGAGTTTCGGCTTTGAAGATGGTTTTTCTTGCCATTGTCTTGTTGTGATGGGATATTTTGTTGATATAGGATTAGGTAGGTGTACACGTGTACAGCTATAATCTCTGTAAATTTACTGTGGTATTAAAATTACAGTTTAGTGTTAAAGTCTAAGTTTGGAAA
>JAHBCN010022258.1:0-13469 GCA_019359885.1 Listronotus oregonensis
AAAAAAAAAGACACTTTCCTCACTTTTAACCCTTAAAAACAGCTTGAGAGATTTCCGTAGGACGTTTGTTTTCGTTAAACCATCATCAACTTTATTTTTTTAAATACGGCACTCAATTGTTTATTGCATTTTTTTGAAGCAGTTATAATTCCAATTACAAGGATGTATAACACTTAATATTTTTCTGTTAAATAAACATATTTTCCATAAGAGACAATGAGTTAGACAAGGAACGCACATTATTTCTTATAGGGGTGTTCCATATTTGTTAATAAATATTAAGTGTTATACATTTTTGTAATTGGGATAATAAGGGGTTTAAAAAAATTAAATAAAAAACCCAGGTCCCTATTAAAAAAAATTAAGTTGATGATGGTTTAACGAAAACAAAATGTCGTACGGAAAATCTCTTAACGCATTTTGTAGAGCTTAAGAAGTGGCCATGAGAAAGTGTCTACTGTTTTTCCATATCTCTTTACATAACGTCAGAAAAAAATAAAAACAAAATCAGCAAATTTCTGTTTTTTTCGGATATCTCCTGAAGTACTCGGAATTTTGCGACTTTCTAAAGTGGACATGGTTAGTTACGCAAATACACAACTTTGCCATGATTTAACCGACTTCGTATCTCTTACGGTTTCCGAGATCCCCATACATGCACTCGAATCTGTGGCACCCTGTATAGGTATGTAATAAGTATCACAAAGAATTTAAAATTTTCTGTTTACCGTTACATTACTTCATGCCACTTATATTCAATGGCGGCCTCAAAAGCATTTTTTTTTAAATGAATATTGCGGAAATTTGTTGTTACCGATAATTATTTTTTAATAACTTGCACCAGTATTAAACTAAGGTTTATTTGATTTAAAAAAATATATTTTTTTTGCAGAATATTGGACATTTTAATTTTTATTTTAAATGCCTTGTTTTAACGCAAATGTTCTTCAATACACCAGGGTCCCGATAATCCGAACTAGTTGGGACTGAACCCTGTTCGGATTAGCGAAAATTCGGATTAAGCCAAATTTTATCACATAATGCCATATTATTGTCTTTTGAGGCATATGTAGCGCCTGACGTGTAAAATATTAAAGGTCAGACGCTAAATATACTTTTATTATTTAACAATAGATGGTGTAAAACCGATTTAGTGCATTGCGTTAGAAGAAGACAGTAATCTGTAAGTGTCTGACAAATAAATAGATACTTATTTGATTTTGTTAATAAACGTACGACGTTACTTGAAAAAACTTGTTTTTCTTTAGTTTTCCTAGTTCTCAATTTTTTTGTCCTGGCGGATTAGGTGGATTTTCGGATTAGAGGGGTTCAGATTAGCTGGACTCTAGTGTATTTTAAATAAAAAATGTTACTCTTAAACATTAGGAACAATGTGTTTTTTAAATCTACCATATTTTATCCGACAGTGCGTTTACATTTGTGTATTTAGAAAAAAAAAGTAGATGGTGCGTTTTTTCAATAAAGCTTATGCGATATTTGCATGCATCATTGCTACTAACCATAAACATTCTATTGTAAATTAGGCTTTTAAAGAAATTTTATTCAATCAACCAAAATTAATAATTTTTTTGTTGTGTCAAAAATAAGATAAATATTTTTTTTTCCCACTTTAAACAGGAGTGCTTTCCAAAATTTATTATTACATATTTAAAAATAATTGTTAATATGTTATTTTCCTTTAATTACTTTTAAATAGTTCCAAAAACACGTATCACACTAAAATTGTGATATGCTCGTCTCGCCAGTTTAACAGTTTACGTTATTGTAACACCACTTTTACTTAACATGACATTGGCATTGACAGTGGCATTGACAGTGGGTAAAAAAACTTATTATAAAATCGTTACGCGTGAAATACAACCTTGGTATTACAAGAATTTTGGTATTTTAATAAAAACTACAAAAGAAAACATATGCATAATCGAATTATTTAATTATTTTGTTAAAAAACTCAAAAGTATATTCAAATAATGATGGAAAACATTTTATTATTGTTCAGAAATTATATCATTGTGTCTATTTATACATTTATTTTTTCTACAAACGTGTTTAAAATTCAATTTTTAACCATACCCAAATGCTTTAAAAATGTTACTTTAAAGCACTAGTGCCTTAAAGTAACATTTTAAAGCACTAGTGTTAAAAGTAAAATGTCAAATTTTAAAATGTAACGTCAACGTTTATTTTTTACTAACATTTATATTAATTGTAAACTTTAAACAACTTGAAAAACAAATTCCTTTAACAGTTCTAGCATTTTCCGAAGTTGAGGTGGATTGAACAGAAAAAACCGCATTTTCAGTCGACGTTGAGGCTTGATCTGCTGCACTTGTTTTCACTGTAAGTAGTTTTCTTGCAATAGACTTCTCATTTTTTAAGGAATTTTCGATGTACCTCCCAACAACGGTAGAGGATTTCCATCCCCATGCCTCTTAATTGTCGTCAAATTTGCTCCAGCATCGGCAAGTAAGTTCGCTAAAGAACGGCGAAAACAATGCCCCGTATAGAGGATCGAATTTGAAAGCTGCAGAAATCTTGCTATAGCAGCAGGGATTTTTCCAAAAAAAATAATTATGACGGGATCTCTGGTACATTTACCCTTCGCGTATTAATGGGAAAGTCTCCGATGTCCTACATTTGCTGGACGAAGAGCCCTATACTTTCGATAATAATCCAAATATCATTTTTCAACGATAGTGAAATTTCGTGGAACCTAGGTTTTAGTATATTGTATGCGAATCATCAATGAAGTTCCCATGTCTTCCAAGTCGTCAAGAGTCAACTGACAAAGCTTCTCCCTGCGACAGGAACCAAAAATTCCCAAAATGGTAACTACTTTCATCAGAACGTATTCATCATCAGGTGCACAGTTCAGAAACTGGTTGTTGTTCAATAATTAAGTATCGCTAACCAGAAACACAATGATGCTCCTTAGACTTCTTTCAATATATTTATTCAGCAACAATTTGATAAATTAGTAGTACGAAAAGCGCCTTTCGTAATTTTGTATATAAGTACCTTTAAATAAACTGTTCTCTTTCGATAAAAATAATTCCTAATTCTGACAATAAAATTATATTTTGTTTGATATTTCTAAGTAGTAACATAGTAACACGACAACAAATTTTAGATGCTGGTATTTTCTCTTGAAAGACAATAATAATAAAACAAACAGTTAACAGGTTCCAAACTAAATATACAAGGTAGCTTTAAATAAAGTAATTAAAAATCAACACTCCTCCTTAATTACTTTACTTCTTAACTGTTGAAAGATTTTACGATTTAAAGGTTTTGTAAGAATATCAGCAAGTTGATCCGAACTTTTAACATGATTTAATTCAACTGTTTTGCCAATATGCTCTTGAGTAAACTTCCTGGGAATTTCTATGTGTTTTTTTCCTTTCGTAATTTTTCCTTCGTGTATATTCTGTAACATATGAATGGCTGACTGATTATCTACACATAATGTTGTTGGTTTGTCAATATCTAAAAACCCAAGTTCGTTTCCAAAACGTCTGATCCAACAAATGTCATCTATTGAAGAGACTACAGCACGATATTCAGCTTCTGCAGTAGAGGTCGCAACTAATCGTTGTTTTTGTGCATACCAGACTAAAGGTCCTCCTCGCATTATGAGTACTCCACTTGTCGAATGACCCGTAAGTGTGTCTCCTCCATAATCTGAATCCGTATAAGCGATAAGATGCAGATCTCTGTCATAAAATATTCCACATTTGCTAGTCCCTTTTAAATATTGAAATACCCTTTTTATTATTTTCCAGTGACTTATCATTGGTTTATTATTAAATCGGCTTAGATAATTTACAGCAAAACTAATGTCTGGACGAGTCAGGGTGGCTAATGGCCAATTGCACCGTTGTGGTTTTCTGTTTTCTTAACTAAGGGACGTTTTGAATGTGACTATTGTCATAATATTTGACACCGTCTCAATGCAACTTAGGTTAAGAAGGGCTTAAAACTGCTTAAACCATAGTGGTGCAAACCGCCGTCAATACAATAAACTCCCTACTGCTTCACGATATGGTTTAGATTTATCAAGTGGCTTATCATTGAAATAATTTTCTTCATCTTTTGCTAAATCAAATTTAAATCGTTTCAAAATGTTTTCTGTATACTTTGGTTGACATATAAAAATTCCATCTGAAATATCCTTTATTTGCATTCCTAAATAAGATAATATACCTTCTGGTGCAGTATTAAATTTAATTTCAAATTTTTGTTTTAATTTATTCAAAATTTCCATCATTTCATTTTCATTGATTCCTGCTACAAGACCATCATCAACAAAAAGTGCTATTATTATACATCTGTTTTCATTGTAATGAACACCAGGATCATCGTCTGTATTGTTGATTTGTAGTATATTTAAAATTTAAAAATGTTTTATTCCAATTTCGTGGAGATGGACCATAAATACTTTTATTTAATTTACAGACACGGCCAATACTATCGTTAAAACCTTCTGGTTGACTCATGTATATCTCCTCTTTTAATTCACCATATAAAAAGGCAGTCTTTACATCAAATGTCATTAATCTCATTTTGTGAGAGGCTGCTATGCTAAGTATATATCTGACTGATACATGACATGCAACTGGACTAAAAGTTTCATAATAGTCAATCCCTTCTCTTTGTTTAAAGCCTCTTGCAACAAGTCTTGCTTTAAATCTTCCATCTTCTTTCTGACGTAAGATCCAGCGACAGGTCAATGGTTGTATACCTTTTGGTAGTTTAACTATATTCCAAGTTTTCATTTTCATTAACGAATTATATTCTTCATTTATGGCTTCATGCCAATTTTTATCTTTCAGAGCTTCTGAAATACAAATATCTTCAACTTCTCCTATCATGGCAAAATTATTATTATCTTTAACCTTTACATCACCTAATATAAAATCTTTGTATTTTGCAGGTGGTTTAATTGATCTTCGATCGCGTAGATTTTCACGTAAAGGTTGATTATTTAAAATTCCGTCAAAATGACTCGATTTATTTGTTTCTTTAATTTCATTACATTCTTCTTCATTTTCAGTATCAATAAATTCTTCTTCCGACTTTTGATCTTCATTTTCTTTTAAAAGACTTTCAACTTCACTAAGTCTTTCTTGCACTCTAACTTGCTTTTCATCAAAAATAACATTATCAGAACAAACAAAGTCATCTTCTTCAGGTAAATAGATTCTATAACACAACTTCTCATTTTCTTCACATCTACTCTTCGTCCAAACCATAAATCAGCAGGAGTCATTTCCTTTACAGAACTTGTACCAGTCTGATTTATAGTGAAAACTGCATAATTTATAGCTTCAGCCCAAAGTTCTTCATTTAAATTATTTGTGTGAATTGCAGATCGTGCAGCTTCAACCACAGTTCTCATTTCTCGTTCAATTCGCCCATTTTGTTCAGGAGTATAAACATTTGTCCTCGCATGAAAAATTCCTAACTCTTCCAAAAGTTTCTTTGTATCAGAATTTTTTATTTCAGTTCCATTATCTGACATAAGTCATTTTATTTTTCTTTCAAATTGATTTTGCGTTAATTTCATAAAATTTTCAAGCTTGGATACTGCTTCGTCTTTTGATTTTAAAAAATAAACTGTTCGAAAATGCGAATATTCATCTTTAAATAGTAGAAAATATTTGGCTCCTCCTAAAGATCTAATATTCATTTCACATAAATCAACATGGACTAGGTCTAATGGATTACTCGCTACTTTATAATTTTTAGGGTGAGAAATGCGATGCTGCTTTCCATACACACATCCAGCACAAACATAATCATTCCAGTCATCAATATATTTAATACTACTTCGTTTTAAAATATCTCTGACATACTTTACATTTTGATGAGCTAGTCTTTCATTCCATGTTTTAATAGATACACTCACCAGACATTTATACAATTTTTCACTGCGAAACATCATCTTATAAAGATTTCCCTCTCTTTTAGCAATTGCCACTATTTCATTTTCATTCACACATTTATAAGTAGACTGATTTGCATCAGAATATTGGATATACCCTTTATCTAACATTTGAGAAACAGAAAACAAATTAAAATTCATTTTTGGTACATACAAAACCTTTTTTAAAATAATAGGATACCATTCTGTCCCATTGTAGGCGTCCAGTTCAATATCGCCTATCCCTTTTCCTTCTAGTTCAGTAGCATCCCCTATGATTACAGTTGTTGGTTCCTCAAACTTAGCAAAATGAATCATCCAGTCCCTTCTTGCCGTCATATGTTGAGTGGCAGAACAGTCTTGATACCACAGATCATTACAATCTTCTTTCGAATTTACATCCTTTATATTCTGACTTGTTAAGCCAACAGTTATAAAAGCACGACGATTTTCATTTTTAACTGGTGATTTAAAATCAGTTTTGCCTGAACTTTTATTATATCTATTATTTCCATTCGAATTTGATCTAGGACAATCTTTAGCAAAATGACCTTTTTGATTACAATTATTACATGCATAATTGTTCCTACAATAGTTTAAATACTTTTCACACGGTTTATTTTTACAGTATTTCTTAATGTGTCCTTGTTTGCCACATTTGAAACATTTAATATTTGAATTTCCTGGTCTACCCATGGTTGACTGTGACTTACCAAACTTGTTTCCATGTCTCGCTACAAGCGCATTTTGAGATGAATACTCATTCATTCCTCTGTCATTATTTAATCTGTCCTCTTCTAGTCGAAGTCGTTCAAACAAAGTATTTAAATTCTTGTCACTACCACTTACATTATACCAAGCTGTTCTAAAATGATGTAATTTAGATGGCAACATTCCCAAAATTCTAGTCATAATCCAACTTTCTTTTACTTCTTTGCCCTCATCTTCCAACTCCTCAGCAAACTGTTGAATTTTCATGCAATTTTCAATAGCTGATTTGTTTACGTCATATTTAAAATTAAAAAATTGTCTTTGTAAACCTTCAACCGTAAGATCTGACTTTCTACCGTATAAAATTTCTAATTTATCAAGCATTTGGTAAGACGACTTACAATTTGCAATTTTTTTAGCTATGTGACTACTGACATTTAAACCTATAAAAGTTTGAGCTTCAAGATCTTTTTTTACCCATGCTTTAACATTATCATCAGAATCAGATCCATTAGGCTTTAATTCTACCCCGGTTGCGACGAAAAATAGATCTTTTGACTTTAAAGTTAAATTAAGTTTAAATTTCCAAGAAACAAAATTAACATTTCCATGTGAATCTTCAGACAAAGTTTCCATTTGCGATTTAATCATATCCATTTTTAAAGATACTTATATGTTTACCTTCAATACAAAATTTAAAACAGACTTATTTTAATAAAATCTGACAAACTATTTTTTTTATAGACAGCTGACTTTTAAAATAGATAACAAAAAAATTCTGACTAGTTTTATACAATAAAAATTACCTTAGTATTTTATTTTATATTATATAAACAACAATCTGACTGACTGACCTGACTTTTAAAATAGTACGACTATTCTGACTAGTCAATTAAATTACTCGTATCAGACTTTAACTAACAGTAATGAGTAATTTTTGTTTAAACTGACAATAAGTATTTCTTATTACAATCAACAACTGACAAAGAAAGTATCCAATAATAATAAATCAAGTACAGTTTTGACTTACTGATACTAAAACTATACTTTTCGTCTGTTCTTTAGTCTGCCGATGTCCAAGAACTCTGCCTCTAATCCTTGAATGCGCAATATGCCTGGCTACTAAGTTTGTCTCGATACTTGAGCTGTCTGGATACTCGGGCTCTGGATACTTAACTATCTGGATACTAAACGTCCTGGGCCCATAACCTGTTGTTCAATAATTAAGTATCGCTAACCAGAAACACAATGATGCTCCTCAGACTTCTTTCAATATATTTATTCAGCAACAATTTGATAAATTAGTAGTACGAAAAGCGCCTTTCGTAATTTTGTATTTAAGTATCTTTAAATAAACTGTTCTCTTTCGATAAAAATAATTCCAAATTCTGACAATAAAATTATATTTTGTTTGATATTTCTAAGTAGTAACATAGTAACACGACAACAAATTTTAGATGCTGGTATTTTCTCTTGAAAGACAATAATAATAAAACAAACAGTTAACAGGTTCCAAACTAAATATACAAGGTAGCTTTAAATAAAGTAATTAAAAATCAACACTGGTCAATGTGCGCTTTGCTCAGAATCTTTGATTTTTCGTTCTGGTATCCCTCTTCTTGACGCTTTAAATAAGCAATAACCTTAAAAAATTTACTGATATTCGGGTCATTTTTTATGCGTAGCATAGCTCTGATAAATAATTGAATAAGTCGACCATACATACGATGAGGCTTTCCAAATCTTCGCTTTTTCCTCAAAATACGCAAGGAATATATTTTCAGTATATTTTTCAGCAATACCTTTCTCCTTACACCAAGTCATAAACTTATTGTACGCAATATTATATTGTATACGAGATTTCCTGGGCAGTAAATCCAGCGATGCTCTCTCGATCTCTTTAAATGGATCGGTGCAACCAATACTTTTTCCTACATTTTTTTCCATTTCAAGTTGATTTTAAGTAAAAACTAAAACGATCTAAAACTGACACGATGTATTAAATTTGAAGTAAACATACCGTAACAAACCAGCATCCACAACGGATGTTAATTGTTTAAATTACAAATCTATTTTTATCATAAAATTCAAAGAATAGGTAATAAATTTAATATTCTACTATCAAAAACACAAAAGACTATTAGATCTCAAGTAACAAAAACTAAACCATACAATATAAACGAAATCACAAAAAATGCTATTTATAAAGTCCCTTCTGAATATAATAAATTTTATATAGGTGAAACTTCCAGACCATTAGCCAAACGCATAAAAAAGAACATAGAATATACATTAGAAACACAAAATTCCACAAATCAAAAAACTGTCAACACGCACTTGATAATAACCACATAATAAACTGAAATGCTTCTAGCATTTTAGCAAAGAAAACTTGTTCCAAAAGACGTAAAATAAAGCAGGGTGCATTTATTTTAATAAATAAAGATAAATGTGTAGCATCAATATCTGTTAATTTTAATAATTCATGGTTATCTATGCTTGCTGCTGAAGTAAATTCAGGTAAACTTAAAACCAATTAACACACCATACCACCTTTTTGGCTATTTGAATACTATAAATATACCAGTCAAATAATCTAATGTCATTTATGATAAAACGTTATAAAAACTAAAACGCTATCAGAATTTTCCAAGTTTTTAAAACAAAATTTCATAAAATTTAGTTTTATTTTTTATTCTAATTTTATCTTGACAACGTTGGCCGTTACCGAAACGTAGATTAATATTATTGATTTTTAGGGTGTTTGGGAGATTCTTTTTTGTTGCAGGCAATCTGCAAGTTCATAGGGGTCAATAGGGCTGAGCAGGCTCAGTTCGTTATACCCCGGGACCCGGACCGAAGAGGTCCCATTTTCCAAAAAGTTTAGTAAGGTAAGTATCCCAAAGAAAACACATTAAAATGTTCTATTAGGTTATTTGATATGCAAAATTAACTACCGATTTTTTCCTAATTTGGGTAAAATTTTACTTTACGCCGATTTTCATAGATTTTTGCATATGGGTTTTTTTGGGCGCTGATCAGTTTTTTCCGGCAACCTGTGGTTTTTGAGTTATTAGGCCTACAAGTGAATTAATCTCAAAATGGAAAATTCTCCAAAACTCCCCTTGAAACCGATTACCATGAAACTAGAACATACACTGATTGGGCACTTATGTAGTAAAAGGATACACTAAAATCTACAAAAGTTTATTGCTTATTTTTTAGTAAAAAAAACCTTAAATAAATCCAATTTTTATATCTTTAGAACTTAATTATAAATCAGGCAACCAGTTATAAATCATATATCTTCTTACAACGTACAGAAAAGTGGATTCATTTGAGATAATTTTTACTTAAAATAGACAATAAATTATTGTAAATTTTAGTGTATTTGTTTAATATATAAATGCCTAATCAGTGTGTTTTCCATTTGTTGCTAATCAGTTTAAAGAAGGGAGAATTCTGAGGTTAGTTCACTTGGAGGCCTCAAAGCTCAAAAACCTAAGTTTAGATTCGTGACCAGCGCCCCAAAAAAACCCCGTATCCAAAAATTCATGAAACTCAGCGTGGTGTCCGTAAAGTAAAATTTTACCTAAAAACCTGTGAAATATCCACTCAATATAAAATAACCTACCTCCAATTACTCCATACGTAACACATAAGTATTCCACACTTGTAGCAAAGTAGGAAAGTACAAAAGCTGTAGCACCCAAAAATGAACCAATTACAGCTACAAGTCTAAATCCGTATCTGTTGGCAATGGCACTTGCAAATGGTCCCGCAATTAAGTAAAAGCCAGACATTAATGAACCGACTAGTGTTACGTGAGCTTTTGATACGTTAAAATCATTGGCTATTTCCATCAGAAAACTCCCAAAGGAAAAAATAATACCATCCACAATTAAGTTACACATAAAAGATGCAAATACTATTACCCAACCCCATCCCCCATCAGGAGGCACCACTACTTCCAAGTCTTCAGAAGACAATTCATCTTCTTCGTCTTTTTTTTGTGTGTCTGAATCGCAAAGTGTTGTTTCTTTAACAAGTTTATCATTTTCAGTTGCTTCTATTTGAGATTCGGGTAAATTGTTAAAAGATTCTTTGTCTGAATTACAGTTTTCGCAATTTTTAGAGTTTAGCTGTTCCGTTTTATGTTTGTCATCTGCAGGTAGAAGTTTGTAAGTTTTATCTGTAGTACTGGGGGATTCCAAGTTAGGTGGGGCCATCTGAAATTAAAAAATATATAATTAATAATTTTTAGCAAATATTTAAGAAATTACAGGGTAGAACTAACAGGTTCGAGTATCGTTGTTGTAATATTGTAATAAGTAGAAAAGGCATTAGCCAATAGAAACCAATATTTTGTTTTTTAAAAGTTATGTCCATATTTAAAATAAATTCTTGTTTAGTACACTCGCGTTTCATACAATTCAGAAATTCACCTTAAATATTCTCATTTTGTACACTAAATTGTTTAATCGATTTTTTGCTTCTCGTTTCGTACACCGATCATTGTGATGACCCAAATAACCAATCAAATAAATACCCTATTAAAAATTATTAAAATTTTTCTAATAACTTCTACATAGGGATAATTTAGACAAATTTAAAAGCCCTTAATCCTGGACAGAAAACTTTTCCGTTTAGGCCGTAATTCTACGGTGTCCTAATCAAACGTAATAGTAATTTAGACGAATTCAAAAACCGTTAGTTCTGTTCGGTCATGTTTAGTTCTGGTTAGTTAAAGCGGTTTTTTATTTTCCCCATTTAAAAAAATCACAAGCGGATAAATCGGGAGATCGTGCCGTCCATTGCAAATCGCCCCTGATTAAAAAAGGAAGTTATACTGTCGCGCCAAAAATCGGTTTACTAAATGTATCGAGAAAGGGGGACGTCACCTAAGTGATTTGCTCTTCAAAGTTATGTAAAACAAAACTTTAGGTATGTACCAACATTGTAAAAACCAAATTAAAACTTTCTGATTCATATTGTGTTTTATTAAGTTTTGAAAAAAAAGTTATGCTGCCGCACCCTGTATTTCGAATGTGATGAATTGCTAAAAGTAGGAACAGTAAACTTTTCTGTTTAGGTAGATACCTAGTTTAAAGATATATTATTATTGAATTATTTTAATATCACTATTATTCAAATAAATATTTTAAATCTCTGCATCTTATTTATATGCAATGAATATTTTAATATTTAGTTATAAAATTAGTTTTAGTTCATTTTATTATATTGTATAAACCATCAGAGACATTACCCTAGTATTTGGTGAACGAAATGAGATGTCGAAAACTATATAATTAATTCTGTGTACGAAATAAGAATATTTGGAAGAAATTCTTGAGGTGTACGAAACGCGAGTGTACGAAACAAGAATAAATCTTTTAATTTATTTGGGCTTCATCAATTTGGTCTTACCTATCTTTGTAAATCAAACATCCATTATTTAAAATACGGTAAATGCATTTAAGTAGTCATACCAAAGAATATAAACCTCAATAAGAAGCGACATAAAGTTCCCAATAGCATTGGTTATATGGAAAACAAATATCTGACGTCACGTTTAGACGAAATGACACTTAAACAGCTGTACACTGAGAGAAATATCAACGGTAAAAATTCAGGTTTACACGGGAAAAAAAATTATATGTTTAACTATACATTGCAGTCCTGGAAAATCGTCCCTTTCAAGGAGTTTTTTTTTGCAGTCTTTTTAGGGTTGGTTATTCTCAAAAAAGATTAGATTATTTTTAAGAAAAATTAGTTTTGGGCAAAGCGATGTTTACAGGGAATTAAATGTTGCAATTTTTCTTAAAAAATTAATATTATGTAATTTTTGTGTGAACAGATGTAAAATAATTATAAGAAATCTTTATTTAAAATTGTAATAAAACAATAAGAATTTAATAATGGTTTTTAGGTTTAGTACCTATGCAGAATTAAATTTTGTAATCCATTTTACGTCTAACTAATTTGACTGTATAACATTTTGGAAAAAAACGAATAGTAAACAGTTTTTTCCTTTAATTACTCTTGATGTACATCTCCCATTTCAAAGAAAAAGAGAAAAAAGTTTTAAGGTATGTGATTCTATGGGTTTAACAACGCGATCATCACTCGGCCGTAAATCTGGTAATAATATATGTATATTTTTTTAAAATTTTATTACAAATATTATACTACATAATAATACATTCCAAATGTATGTGAAACACATAACAGAAAAGAAAACAATAAAAAAGAGTAAAACTAAGCTTAATCTTAGAAAATAGGTCTTTTTATTAGTAGTAGTCTGGTCAACATTTACCTTTTTGTATGATATTTTTGTATATTCTCCGAAAATTACGATCAAGATCTCATTCGATTCGGAATAATATGTAGAAAATTTAACGAAAAGTCCCAAAAGAGGCCGATGAAAATTGAAAAAGTTATAAACAATTTTTAAAAAATACTGTATTTTTAATATTTATAATTTTTACAGAGCCCTAAAAATAGCCTTAAAAGCGGGTAGTCTGGCTACCGCGCGCGATTCATCACACACGGTAACGGACTTTTTCTAGAAAATTTCCTCCTATTTTAAGATCTTTTTTAAAATTTTAAATATCTTTAATAGTTTTTCAGATTTAAAAAAAAACAAACCCCTACTCTTTTTAAGTTGTTTATAACTTCTACAATTTTTATCACCCCCATTTGGGACTTTTCGGAATCGAATGACACCTTGATCGTAATTTTCGGAAAATATGTATATGTACCTTTTTGGATAAAAAAACAGACTATTAATGAAAAGGGTGCACCGAAAGATATC
>JAHBCN010022259.1:0-13464 GCA_019359885.1 Listronotus oregonensis
ATCCAAATCCCTTTAAACATTAGTTTCTAAATACCTTTTCCTTAAACAATTTGGCGCAACAAAATTTTTAAATGTTTTTTAAAAAAAACAATTTGAATTTTTAAAATTTGAATCTTTTAATTTAGGTTTAAAAAAATTTAAATTTTTCTTGTATTAATAAATTACTAATCAAAAATATTTAATTTTTTTTAAAAAATTTTATTTAATTTTGCAAAACCAAAAAAATTTAAAAAACATAGATTACTTAATAATTTTAATAACTTGGGGAATTTATTAATTTTTAAAAAAATTTAAAATTTCGGATATTTTATAAAATTTTAAAAAAGAAAAATAAAATTAATTAACTCGGCCAATTTAAAATTTAAATAATTTAAAAAAAAAAAACCTTTTCATTTTTTAAAATTTGTTTTTTAAAAAGAAAAATTTCGTTAAATTTGGGTATTTAATCGAACTTTCCAAAAACTATTTCTTCAAACACGGAGTACAAATCATTAATTTTTTAACAAACAGAAATCAGTTTAAATCAATGTCTACATAGCATAATTTTAGAAAATGGGAGAATTTTCAGAATATATATTTTACACTTTCGACACATAGTCTAAAATACACTATTTCTAAATAACAACTTTGGGCCGAAACTTTAAAAATGAATGTCTTTTTAACAAACAGTTAAAAATTCAGGTTTTTTGTAATTTTCTAATACTCTGATTTAATTCATTAGATTTTAAAAAATATCGTAAGAACCGTTTTCGAGTATTATTATTTTAAACACTTTTCGGACCCACTTAGTCCTAAAATACACTTTTCTAAATAACAAACAGACGTAGCAAACATTTTAAAAATAATGTCTTTTTAACAAACAGTCAAAAAATTCAGGTCTTTTTTTTAATTTTCTAATACTCTATTTATTTGCATTAGATTTTTAAAAATATCGTAAAACCGTTTTCGAGTATATTATTTTACACTTTTCGGACCCACTTGTCTAATACTATTTCTAAATAACAAACAGACTTTGAAATTCAAAAATAATGTCTTTTCAAAAAACAGTCAAAAAATTCGATTTTTTGTAATTTTCTAATACTTTTAATTTATTTGCATTAGATTTTAAAAATATCTAAGAACCGTTTCGAGATATTATTATTTTACACTTTTCGTCCATTATTAAAATACACTATTTCTAAATAACAAACAGACGTAGCAAACTTTCAAAAATGAATGTCTTTTTAACAAAACAGTCAAAAATTCGTTTTTTTTGTAATTTTCTAATATTGATTTATATTGCATTAGATTTTAAAAAATATCGTAAGAACCGTTTTCGAGATTTTTATTTTCATTGTAGTCCTAAATACACTATTTCTAAACAAACGACGTAAAACTTTTGAATGTCTTTTAAAAAAACAGTCAAAAATTCATTTTTTTTTTTAATTTCTAATACTCTGATTTATATTGCATTAGATTTTAAAAAATATCAAGAACCGTTTTCGAGATATTATTTTACACTTTCGGACCCACTTAGTCCTAAAATACACTATTTCTAAATAACAAAAGACGTAGAAACTTTCAAAAATGAATGTCTTTTTAAAAACAGTCAAAAATTCAGGTTTTTTGTAATTTTCTAATCTTGATTTATATTATTAGATTTTAAAATATCGTAGAACCTTTTCGAGATATTATTTTACCTTTTCGGACCCACTTGTCTAATACACTTTTCAAAAACAAACACGTAGCAAACTTAAAAATAATGTCTTTTTAACAAAACAGTCAAAAATTCGTTTTTTTTATTTAATACTCTGAAAGATTAGTTTTAAATATTAATTTCAATATTATTTTACCTTTTGGACCCACTTTCTAAAATACACTATTTCAAATAACAAACAGACGTAGCAAACTTAAAAATATGTCTTTTTAACAAAACAGTCAAAAATTCTGTTTTTTTTAATTTTCTAATACTCTATTTAAGATTAGTTTTAAAATATGTAAACTTTTCGAGATATTATTTTACACTTTTCGGACCCACTTAGTCCTAAAATACTATTTCTAAATAACAAACAGAGTACAAACTTTCAAAAATGAATGTCTTTTTAAAAAACAGTCAAAAAATTCGGTTTTTTTGTAATTTTCAATTCGTTTATATGCATTAGATTTTAAAAAATATCGTAAGAACCGTTCGAGATATTTCACTTTTCGGACCCACTTAGTCTAAAATACACTATTTCTAAATAACAAACAGACGTAGCAAACTTTCAAAAATGAATGTCTTTTAACAAAACAGTCAAAATTCAATTTTACACTTTTCGGACCCACTTAGTCCTAAAATACACTATTTCTAAATAACAAACAGACGTAGCAAACTTTCAAAAATGAATGTCTTTTTAACAAAACAGTCAAAAAATTCAGGTTTTTTTTTTGTAATTTTCTAATACTCTGATTTATATTGCATTAGATTTTAAAAAATATCGTAAGAACCGTTTTCGAGATATTATTATTTTACACTTTTCGGACCCACTTAGTCCTAAAATACACTATTTCTAAATAACAAACAGACGTAGCAAACATTTAAAAATAAATGTCTTTTTAACAAAACAGTCAAAAAATTCGTGTTTTTTTTTATAATTTTCTAATACTCTGATTTATATTGCATTAGATTTTAAAAAATATCGTAAGAACCGTTTTCGAGATATTATTATTTTACACTTTTCGGACCCACTTAGTCCTAAAATACACTATTTCTAAATAACAAACAGACGTAGCAAACTTTCAAAAATGAATGTCTTTTTAACAAAACAGTCAAAAAATTCAGGTTTTTTTTTTGTAATTTTCTAATACTCTGATTTATATTGCATTAGATTTTAAAAAATATCGTAAGAACCGTTTTCGAGATATTATTATTTTACACTTTTCGGACCCACTTAGTCCTAAAATACACTATTTCTAAATAACAAACAGACGTAGCAAACTTTCAAAAATGAATGTCTTTTTAACAAAACAGTCAAAAAATTCAGTTTTTTTTTTGTAATTTTCTAATACTCTGATTTATATTGCATTAGATTTTAAAAAATATCGTAAGAACCGTTTTCGAGATATTATTATTTTACACTTTTCGGACCCACTTATTCCTAAAATACACTATTTCTAAATAACAAACAGACGTAGCAAACTTTAAAAATGAATGTCTTTTTAACAAAACAGTCAAAAAATTCGTGTTTTTTTTTAATTTTCTAATACTCTGATTTATATTGCATTAGATTTTAAAAAATATCGTAAGAACCGTTTTCGAGATATTATTATTTTACACTTTTCGGACCCACTTATTCCTAAAATACACTATTTCTAACTAACAAACAGACGTAGTAAACTTTCAAAAATGAATGTCTTTTTAACAAAACAGTCAAAAAATTCAGGTTTTTTTTGTAATTTTCTAATACTCTGATTTATATTGCATTAGATTTTAAAAAATATCGTAAGAACCGTTTTCGAGATATTTTTTTTTACACTTTTCGGACCCACTTAGTCCTAAAATACACTATTTCTAAATAACAAACAGACGTAGCAAACTTTCAAAAATGAATGTCTTTTTAACAAAACAGTCAAAAAATTCAGGTTTTTTTTTGTAATTTTCTAATACTCTGATTTATATTGCATTAGATCTTAAAAATATCGTAAGAACCGTTTTCGAGATATTATTTTACACTTTTCGGACCCACTTAGTCCTAAAATACACTATTTCTAAATAACAAACAGACGTAGCAAACTTTCAAAAATGAATGTCTTTTTAACAAAACAGTCAAAAAATTCAGGTTTTTTTTTGTAATTTTCTAATACTCTGATTTATATTGCATTAGATTTTAAAAAATATCGTAAGAACCGTTTTCGAGATATTATTTTACACTTTTCGGACCCACTTAGTCCTAAAATACACTATTTCTAAATAACAAACAGACGTAGCAAACTTTCAAAAATGAATGTCTTTTTAACAAAACAGTCAAAAAATTCGGTTTTTTTTTGTAATTTTCTAATACTCTGATTTATATTGCATTAGATTTTAAAAAATATCGTAAGAACCGTTTTCGAGATATTATTATTTTACACTTTTCGGACCCACTTAGTCCTAAAATACACTATTTCTAAATAACAAACAGACGTAGCAAACTTTCAAAAATGAATGTCTTTTTAACAAAACAGTCAAAAAATTCGTATTTTTTTTTGTAATTTTCTAATACTCTGATTAACATTGCATTAGATTTTAAAAAATATCGTAAGAACCGTTTTCGAGATATTATTAATTTACACTTTTCGGACCCACTTAGTCCTAAAATACACTATTTTTAAATAACAAACAGACGTAGTAAACTTTCAAAAATGAATGTCTTTTTAACAAAACAGTCAAAAAATTCAGGTTTTTTTTTGTAATTTTCTAATACTCTGATTTATATTGCATTAGATTTTAAAAAATATCGTACGAACCGTTTTCGAGATATTTCAAAATGAATGCATGGCTTTAATACATTTCGACAATGTTGATTCTGCTCAATTTAATTGTTAATATTTCGTTTCACAGGCAATAAAAAAATTTCGTGTTTTTTAATTAGATAAAAGACAGTTTTATTAGCCATATGTTTCAATTTCATTTAATTTTTAATAGAAAGCCTTTTGATAGAAAAGTACATCCGATAATAACAAAATTAAATTTATACCTTCTCGAATAACGCAAGGAAAACCAGAATTTCACCTGGCGCGACATGAGTTCGAATCTGAAGGAATTCAGTGGTATAGTACTTTCAATAAAATTTTAATCATACTAACGCTAAACTTAAAATTACCTAGGTTTATTAATACTTTCAAAATTTTGTATAATTTTGGTTTTTATTATTTTTTTCTAGCTCGTGACATTACACTGGGAAAAAATGCACATTTTTTTACCTTAAACTTTTTAACCAGTTGTCAGTTTTAACCACATTTAAATTTTTTATAATAATACTTTTTTGTATTTAATATTTTTTACAATTTCGAATAGTTGACGACATATTAAAATAACAGCAAATTGTTTTTTAAAATTTTTCAACAAATTCTATACCTTGTGTTTCTTAAAGGTGGTCCCCCCCTATAACTTTTTTATTTTTTAAGATGGGAGAATTAAATTTGGCCTGTCGATATGTGACCTAAAAACCTATTGAATGACATGTTCAATTGTTTCTAACGATTTCCGGTTTCACCGGAAATGACCTCAACTTTTGAATTTTAAATGGAACACCCTGTATTTTTTTTACTCATTTGATAGAAAATGACATCTAAATACAATGACACCCCATATGTCAACTTTTGACATTTTTCTTTAAAATTATTTATTTTTTTAAAATTCAACCTAGAGGGCCATGACGTCGTTAAAACAACCAAATTTGAGTTAACGAGGCGTGAAAAAATAGTTTTAATTATCTGACGTATTTTATGTCTTTTCTAGAAAGGAAAAAATATTCAAAAATTTTATTTCTGCACATAACTCAGTTTTTTCAAATGGAACGATGGTGGCTTGTCGTCATATTTGAAAGGGGCATTTTTTGTGAATAATTTGATACCCCATACTTGATGTTTTAAGTTAAATCAACACAAAAAACAAAAAAATAGGCATAGTAACTGTTGCTTATAAAATTAATAAAACATCCGGCCGTGGCATTTGAAAAGAGACATATGCATTTCTGCAATTTTGTCAGGTAGGCTTGGAAATAAACAAAAACATTGATGTTAAACAATGATGTTAAATAATTTAATAATTAAATGCGAGTTAGTTATTTAAAGTTATTGTTGTGTTTATTAATAGGGCATTGTGATTTAAATACCTATAAATATAATAATTATTAATAATAATATAATATTTATTATTCTTACAAGCAACAACTACTATGCCGATTTTTTAGCTTTTTTAGTTTTGATTTAACTCCAAATATTAAGTGTGGGGTATCAAATTATTCACAAAAGATGCTCTTTTTAAATATGCCAACGAGCCACAATCGTTCCATAAAAATGAGTTATGCCTAGAAATAAAATTTTGGAATCATTTTACCTTTCTGGAAAAGACATAAAATACGAAAAATAATTAAAACTATTTTTTCCCGCCTCCTGGACTCAAAATTGGTTGTTTTAACGACGTCATGCCACTCTAGATTAAATTTTAAAAAATTAAATATTTTTAAAGGAAAATGTCAAAATTTGACATATGGGGTGTCATTGTATTTGGGATGTCACTTTCTATCGAATAGATAAAAAAATACAGGGTGTTCCATTTAAAATTCAAAAGTTGAGGTCATTTCCGGTGAAACCGGAAACCGTCAGAAACAATTGAATGCGTCATTCAATGCCTTTTTAGGTCATATATCGACAAGACAAATTTCATTTTCCAATCTTAAAAAATAAAAAAGTCATAGGGGGGAACCACCTTTGAGAAACACCCGGTATAAATCAATTTATAGCTTTTTTATTCTAAAAAATACGGATTTGATTTAGTTGAAGGAGAGTGCGTATGTGCGTAAATATCCTTATACATATTTTAAAACATTAATATCATAATAAAATTGCTGACCCCACCTTTTTCTTATATCTAATTTTGCAGATAGGAGAACCAATAGTCAATTTAATGATTTCTCATTCCTAATATGTATCACGAATTTAACATTTTTTGCTAGATTGTATCGTTTACGATAAATTGGCAAAACACATTTTTAGACCCTTTTTCATCCCTTCTCTCCTTGGTGCAAAACGCCCTTCTTGTTTAAGGGAGAGGACTAAGGGATTTCTTTGGATCTTAAACAAACATTAAGAAAAAAAACTATGAAACAATTTTTCCGGTAAAAAGACAATTTTATTTTTAAAATTTTTATAATAATTACACTACTTTACAAAAGAAAGTATCGGACCTAAATATGTGATATATGGTTGAATGGAAGCCATGCATTCATATCTGAATACCCCTAAAACGGTTCTTACGATATTTTAAAAAAAACTAATGCAATATAAATCGAAATATTAGAAAAATAAAAAAAAAAACAAATTTTTTAGCAATTAGTTAAAAAAAATTTGAAGTTTACTAGGTCTGTTTGTAATTAGGACATAGTGTATACTATTTTATTCTTTTAAGACTAGGTGGGTCCAAACAGAGTAAAAGAGTGTAAACTAATACTGAATAACGAATAGACTTCATGTGTTAATGTACAGCCTTCTACAAAAATAATATTTTAAAGCATTGAGAACTTCTAACTTTTGGTAAAGGGTCTTCGATCTTATTTGGAACAGCGATTAATTTGTGGTCCATTTAAAATACTACTTTACGAAATAAACTAAAATGGGAAAAAATATAATGATCCCTACTGGTACTAGTCCTGGCCCGTTCACAATTAATCTTTGTTAAGAGATGCTTCCTATGATCATTTTTAAACCGAAAATTTGTTTTTGTTCTTATACAAATCAAAGTTTGGAGACAAATTTCCGAAAAATAAAAATCCAAAAAGATAGATTAATAGGCAAATTCAATACGAGAATCTTAAAAAAATAGCCTAAATGATTGAACTATAGAGGCTGTAGAGTAATTTGGCAGATATTTTGTCTTGCAGAGTAATTAGGTCTGATATTGTCATTTTTACCAATTTGTCTGTTTAAGAGGGACCCGAGTTTGTCTAAAGTTCTTACCAATACAAGGCGTCAAAAAAGGGGTTTAAAAGTCTTACAGCTAGTCCGTCCCTGTGCTGTGAATAACTTACAACTCTTCCTTTGACAGTGATTTCTTTTACGTGTTTTTTACATCCGAGAGATTTTTCACATATTCCCGGACACCCTGTATATGTATACAAAATTACGGCTGAAGCAACTTTATCACTTATATGCGCAGTCGGCAAGTTATAAAATCCTATTTATTATTTGACATTTTCTGGGTAAATCGTAAAAAATAGAGGTAAATTATTAGCGGTTACCAGGTAAACTTTGCATATTTACAGGGAAAGCTTACCTACGCTATTCTCTCCCAGATCATTAAATACACCTAAAATTCCACCTACACTATAGAAAGACGTCTTTTTATAAATGTTCATTCAAAACAAAATGATTAAATAATGATGTTTGGCAGTAATGAGATAAATTTTATTTTAAGTTTATGTAGGTAAATAAATAATGACTGTCTGTAAGACGTACATTTATTTCTTAAAAAAATAAGGCAGATCAAGCGGTTATATGAAGCAGATACAATTTAAATAAACAATTTATATATATATATATATATATATATATATATATATATATATATATATATATATATATATATATATATATATATATATATATAAAAATATATATATATATATATATATATATATATTTTTTTTTGTATATTTATATATATATATATATATATATATATATATATATATATATATATTTTTTTTTTTTTTTGTATATATATATATATATATATATATATATATATATATATATATATATATATATATATATATAAAAATATATATATATATATATATATATATATATATATATATATATTTAAAAAAAAAAAAAAGGGTTTAAACCCTACGCTGTTATTTATTATTTTTTTAGATCGGTGATAAAAATATAAAAATACGAAAGCCGGATGATCAAACTAAAAATTTTTTAATTTTCCTATTTTTTTAATCTCAGTAAATAAGCCTAAACTATACTCTACAATAGTTTTGTCAAATAATTTTTTCTATATTTTAGCTTCTCACTATGGATTTAGAGAGGTAAAGGAACCCCCTCCCTTATGGCTGTTTTGCTCAAAAAGTGGCCACAAAATAGCCTTTTTAATTGGGGGCGCTGGTGGAGCTAAGCGAACCTTGAGAACCAATGACCTTGACCAAATATAAAGTGAAGTTGAAAAGACGAGGTTATTGGTTTAAAAGGGGGTTTCCCGGGGAATAAACCAGCCCTTTTTAAATTTATTGCAATTTGAGGAATAATTTTGTAACACAGAAATGGTCCCCCTTTTCCCCCTTTAGGACCCCATGCTGCTCACCTCTTTTAAATAATTTATTTCCTAAATTTAAACATTTTTTAAATTGGCATCACGGGGCATAACCCGGGGACGATTTTAGGTCCGCAACAAATTTATTCGATTTGGGGAATTTTTTTCCGTATTCGAAAAAGGGGGAATGCAGTTTAAAAGAAAATTTTTATATTAACTGGACGCCAAAAATGTTCGTTTTTTCTACATTTTTTTTAAAAAAATTTAAAAAAAACTAAAAAATTGGTTTTTTTTTTAAAAAAAAAACCCAAAAAAAAAAAAATTAAAAATTTTTTTTTAAAAAAAAAAAAAATTAATTTAAAAAAATTTTTGGGTTTTTTTTAAAAAAAAAAAAAAAAAAAAATTTTTAAATTTTTAAAAAATTTTTTAATTTTCCCTTTTTTTTTTTTTTTTTTCCCTTTTTTTTTTTTTTTTCCCCCCCTTTTTTTTTTTCCCCCATTTTTTTTTTTTTTTTGGGAAAAAGGGGTTTTTTTTTAAAAAAAAAAATTTAAAAATTTTTTTTAAAAAAAAAAATTTTTTTTAAAAAAAATTTTGGGGGGGTTTAAAAATTTTTTTTTTGGGAAAAAATTTTTCCCCAAATTTTTTTGGGGGAAGGTTTAAACCAAAAAAAAGGGAAATTTTTAAAAATTTTTTTTTTTTTTTTTGAAAAATTTTTTTTTGGGGTTTTTTTTTTTAAAAAAATTTTTTTTTTTTTTTTTTTTTTTTTTTTTTTTTTAATTTTAAAAAAATTTTTTTTTAAAAAAAAAAAAAAAATTTTTTTTTTTCCTTTTTTTTTGAAATTTTTTTTAAAAAAAACCTTTTTAAATTTGGGTTTTTTTAAAAAAAAAACCCCCTTTTTTTTTAAATTTTTTTAAAACCCCCCCTCCCAATTTCCCAAAAATTTTAAAAAAAATTTCCTTTTAAAAAAAAAATTTTTTCCCCTTTTAAAAAATTTTTAAAATTTTTTTTTTTTTGGGGTTTTAAAATTTTAAAAAGGGGGGGGGGGACCTTTTCCCCTTTTTTTTTAAAAACCCCTTTTTTTTTTTTTTTTTTTTTTAAAAAAATTAAAAAAATTTTTTAAAAAAAAATTAAAAAATTTTTAAGGTTTTTTGGGGGGAAAAAAATTTTTTAAAAAAAAAAAAAAAAATTTGGAATAAATTTTAAAAAAATTTTTTTTTAAAAATAAAAAAAATTTTTTTTAAAAAAAACCCAAAAAAACCCCCCCAAAAATTTTTTTTTTTAAAGGGCCAAAAAAAAAAAAAATTTTTAAAAAAAAAAATTTTTTTTTTTTAAAAAAAAAAAATTTTTTTTTTTAAAAAAAATTTTTTTTAAAAAAAAAAAAAAAAATTTTAATTAAAAAAAACCCTTTTTTTTTTTTTTAAAATTTTTTAAAAAAAATTTTAAATTTTTAAAAAATAAATTTTAAAAAAAAAATTTTTTTTAAAAAATTTAAGGGGTTTTGGGGGTTTTTTTTTTTAAAAAAAAAAAAAAGGGGGGAAAATTTTTTTTTTTTTGGTTAACAAGGGGCCCCCCAAAAAAAAAAAAAAAAAATTTTTTTCCCAAATTTAAAAAAAATTTTTTTTTTTTTTTTTTTTTTTCCAAAAAAAAAATTTTTTAAACCTTTTTTTTTTTTTTTTTTTTTTTAATTTTCCCTTTAAAAATTTAAGGGGTTTTTAAAATTTTTAAATTTAAAAAATTTTTTTTCCAAAACCCCTTTTTTTAAAAAAAATTTTTTTTTAAATACCTAAAAAATAATAATTAAAAAAACCGAGGTCAATGACTTTCTTCAGGATATTCCGCTGATCTGGTGATTTTAAATATCTACTTCATTATTATTTTACTGATCATGCGTTTTTACCTTATAAATCAATAATTTTTCCATTAAGCCTATGCACATTAAAATGCAATTTGGTCTAATGACTTTAAGTTGTGGTTTTATTATTAAAATAGCATTATTACCAAGAACATCTCAGAAAGTCGACATAATTATTACGCAATAAATATAAAGCAAGGTTTTATCTGATTAAAAATATAAAATAACTTATGTTTAACTAAAATTTTGTACTGAGATTCATTTCACTGCCGCACTGAACTATTTTATTTAAGACATATACAGGATGTCTTACATAGAAAAGCAATTTAAAAGAATCTCGAAAACCAACAAAAAATTCATTTTTGCTACAGTGTAAGTTAAATTTAAAAAATGCACATTTTTGGGCTTAATTAAATACCGTATATTTAATTTTAAAAAAGAAGAATAGAGAATTATTAGATATAAAATGTCCTGCGTCAATAAAGCATTGTAGTGATTTAAGGCAGTAACAAACTAATGCGAAATTTTGTAAGAAAATCAGTGTGTGCCGTAAATTTAGGATCACAACACAATGCAGGATCGGATTTATGGGTTTTAGTTTTTTTAATGAGATGCGATGTGACAGCGTGATGCGATTTACATTGTTTTTTTTTGTGCTGAACAAGCGTTATCCTGTTCTCCGAAAAATATATTACATACACAAATGATATATTTCCACAATTTCCTAAAAACATTTTCCTTTTGTCCAATAGAAATATTAATAATTGCCACTGTAATTATTTCTCTTAAATCTTCTAAGTTTTCCGCTAGCGTAGCTAACACTTTTTTTGTTAATTGAGCCCATTAAATAAATCTAGTAGTGTTACGTCTGGCGATCTTGCTGGCCACCTAAATAGACCATTTATCTCAATCCAGTTAGCTCCATAGGTATTGTAAAGAAATTTTAACATTTTTAGATATAAGTCAGAAATTAAAGGTAAAATTTTAAGTTACATCTCGAAATTTTAAAAATCCCGAAATTTAACTTAGTATTTAAGAAAAAATATATTTTTTTAATTTTTGGTATTCCTCCCAGAAATTTGTACAATATACCGATGGGTGGGGACAAACTTTATATATTTTGTTGTAAAAATAAGTTATATAATATAACCTTATTAACGATTGCCCAATTCTTTAATATAAAATATTAGTGTTTGAAAGGAGGTTGGTTAAGTAGTTAACTCTAATGTCTATTTGAGATTGTAATATAGAAATAATTTAATAATATCTTCCGTCACCATTTGGTCAAGATGCATACCTAACTTTATCTTTTTCTTTATCTTTAATAAAGGAAGATAGAAATATACAAATTTAAGTAAATTTAATCTTGCGTTTTATAAAAGAAATTGTATTATTTTTTTATTGAAATTTATTTAAGCATGAACGAAAGGCCAGTATCAGTTGCAAATCGTTATCAATGAAATCGTTCGTAAAGTAAAATAAATTTTACTGTATTTAATTAGAGTTTGATACGTTTTATAGTGCTTTTAAGGCAGTAATAAAGAAAATAACACACTTTTCCTAAGAAACGGAATTATTATCATGTAACGATCTTGTTTTTATAAGAATCATAAATTTTATATTTTAAAATACAGAACTGAAATTTTAATTACATTTTTAAAAGTGCTTCGAGTCTTAAAGATAATGGCACAAGTCATCTTTAATATTAAAATAAAGAATACAAAGTTTTTCATAAGAAGGCTATAAGATAATAAAGACATTCCATCGCAACGTTTAAAACTGAGTAACAATTACTTTATTTATTAAATATTACACACACACAATAAGTTCTAGCTACTCTTTGTTTGGCTTCTTTAAAAAATAAATTTACTTAATTGATCAATTTTAAGAAAGTAAGCCAATGAGCCCAAAAGTGGTCTACTTTTGGGACTTATGGTAAATATAAAGGATTTCTAAATGTTTCTAAAACAATTTTATGACAATTTTAAAACCAAACACAAATATTAAAAAGACATACGAGAATTATTTCGAAAACTATACAATATTATTTTATGTTTTATACAATCATATTCTACATTATAGGAAAAAAATTAAAAAAACACGCAGAACAATTTTTGGGGTCGAAAAAACGTTTCAGCGCCTTTTTCTCCTTATTATAACTTTGTTATCGTTCCACATAAAGGTATGAGACTAACTATGCAAATTTACATAAGTATTCTAATCCTCGTAAAAAAAATGAGAAAGTTGTGTCAAGAGGTTTCTGAGATATTCGATTTTAAAAATGGCTCATTTTCAAAATTGGGTGTTTTAGAAGCTTGCAATCTGATTGAACCTGAGTTTCTGAGGTCATAGAATTTAAAATGGAGGCAGGAACTCACAAAAAGAGAAGAGATCAAACCAAAAATACTTATGCAAAATAATACTGATATCTGTCTCTTATTAAGGGGAATGATATTTTTTTAAGAGTCATTATAAATTTTTGAAAATTGACATCTGGTTTATTCAAACATCAAATAAAACCTTCTTTTTATTTTACTAAATTTTGGAAAAATTTAAAAAATTTAAATAAAAAATGGCACATTTCATAATAATTTGAAAACAAAACCAAAATTTCGGGGTTTTTCTTTGAAAA
>JAHBCN010022260.1:0-13508 GCA_019359885.1 Listronotus oregonensis
TTTTCTTAACTTATATTTTTTAATAAATCAAGATACATATCTTTTCCCTTCATAGTTTTTGATTTTTTCTTTTATCCGTTACCATCATTTTTTGTTTAAAAGGTAATATTAATTGTCTTAAGTAATACCAAATCTTCTCAATCTACTTAATTTACGGTCCCTTTATGTGACGAATCACATCGTGTGGGCAAAACCACCTTAAATAATTTTTTAAAACTTTTTTTTTTTTGTTGTAACAGGTTCTTTGTTAAATGGTATTTCCTACATTGTTAAAAGGTTTTATTTCAAAAATTAAACTTTGCAAAATAATTTAGGATTACACCGAATATGACCATTTTAGAAGAACAACCCGGCTAAGAAAAAATGCCAACATATTAAATTGTTGGTGGGTAGCATAACTTTTTTTAAGCTTAGTTTAATGACCTGTCAATTAAAACATAGGTTACTTTAAATCCCTCTGCATTAAAAATGTATTCCTCATTGAAGTCTCTAGGAGCAACTGTTTTCGAGATCAGTGCACTTTAAAGAACCCCGCAATTTTTTTATGGAAAATGGGTTTCGGCCAATTGTTTTCAAACTTTGCATAGTGATAGTTCTTAACACGCTGATCCAAAGTCTCCATGGGCACAAATCCCAAAAAACTTTTCGAACCCCCCCCCCCAAAATTACCCTTAAAGGTCACTGGGTATTTCGGGACATTAAAAGGTGCTTTTGGGGGGGTTAGAGGGGTTTTCGGGTTTTGTACCCGTGGGGCTTCTGATCACGTGTTAAGTTCACTACAAAGTTTGAAAACAATTAGCCGAAACCCATTTTCCATAAGAAAATTTGGAGGCCCCAAAAGTGCACCCCGAAAACAGTTTTCTAGGGCCTAAATTTTTTTTAATGCAGAGGGATTTAAAGTAACATATTTTTTAATTAAGGTTAATTATCTGGCAAAAAAGTTATGCTATCTAAAACAAGTGTGGTAGGCCGTAGCTGGCGCCCTCTAGTAGCAACATTAAAAGTATGGACAAACTTGAATTTCTCGCCTCAAACCACCCCAGACCTCTAATTTCGTACCGCTATGTGATTCAGTTAAAGAATTATTACGAAAAAACGAAAACAAAATTAAAAGTTTGACACCCTGTATCTTGGTTATTATCAACTTTGGAATAAGGCAAGTTTACGTTAATTGCATTATTTCGACCTCAGAAATCTGCTGTTGCTCTGTGTCTCATTACTTCTGTGACACCCTGTATATAAAAATAGTTATAAACGCTAGACTTTGACTCAATATTAATTTTTTTTTGGGCGCTCAGGTACTTATAATTACCTTTTTCTATTTTTCAAATTAAATTGCGAAAAAATTAGATGCTTTTAAAAACAGACCAGTAAAAGGGATGTTCCAGATGTGTTTACTTTGGTCATATATTTTTTGTTTTATTTCAAACTATTGTCCTAAATATTGTTTAGGATTTTACGCCAAAAATACACAAGATAGTCATCTTTTTAATAAAAAAGCCACAGGTACAGTCAGTGCTGCACTAAGCAAGCACGGGGCCCGTAACAAATTCTATCGAATGGCCGGTTTGGCGCTTAGAAGTACAGAGAACCTATTATGAGATTGCTCTGTCAATTTAGAATAGATTGAATAAAAAAAACTAAAAACTAATTTTGAATTGAAGAAATTGTAAATGCTTTAAAAATCAAACTTTTATTATTTAATAAATTCACATTTATTTAAAATTGGGACAGGATAACTAATTTTCCATGTGGGTTTTTAAAATTTTTGTGTCAGATTGAACTTGGCCTTACTTAAAATCTCCATAATTCTTATCTATCAAATAAAGTAGAGGAAACAAGTGGGCTTTGCTTTTTAAATCCATTTTGTTGGTCCGACTTCATTTACAAAATAAAAAAAAATCTAGAAAAACAACATTCCCATTTTTAGAAACCTATTTTGAAAACAGAAACTGAATACTCTTCCCCATTTTCTATAGTTTCTGTTATAGATAAGACTCTATTATCTTTCTAAAAGTATCCAAAATTCAAATTAGGCCAAGCAACTTGATTTTAGATTTAATTTCCATTTAGCTTTCCTTTTCACTCAAATCATCTTTCGAACCTTATTGAAGATGAAATGATAATTTTAATGAAAGACCTATTTTTATAAAATACTCAAGTAAAATTATGAAAAAGGTTCAGGCGTGACTAATCGTTACCGGAAACGGGTGAAAAATTTAGCAGCTATTCAAGCGAAATAAGTCATAAACGAATCCACTGGCGGATCACAACTACTTTGAAGCATAAATTTTCCACATGCAAAATCTTTAAATATAAGTCATAAATTTATACTACTATAATACTAATTTAGAAACATCTTCTTTCTGAGCTGTTACTTTAAAATTTTAAATGAGACACCCTGTATATTTTTACACTTTTTGATTCCTGGGAATATTTTGCGTCTAATGGTATAACATAAAATATGTCAAATTTTGGTAGCTTTGAAAAAATACTAAACGGAAGGTGCAAAATTTGGTTTTATTATATAAAAGAGACCTTTGTCAAAAAAAATCTAATTTATAAACTGAGCAATTTTCCTCATGAAGTGAATTTATATTGTACCAAAATGGAGTACTTATATGTAAATTTCAAAACGCAATTAAATTAAGCATTAGGCATCTTATTTTTATTACATTAACTGGCATAAAAATATTAATTTTCGGCCAATCTTGGTCATCGGACTCAAATAAAAGCTGTCAACATTGGACATCACTTTTGGGGTACTGTTGGATGCACAAGGATTTTAGGAATGTAAAACGCTAAAGATGTACAGAATGTCTCATTAGAAAATAAGTAGCGGTTTCCAGTGAAACCGGTAGTCATGTGACTTGATCTTAAAAATGCAAAAAAGGGGGGGAGCCAACCTCCTGGATCACCCGGTATAATGGAACTATAGTACAACCTAGGCCCAACAAATTTTGCAGACAATGTGGGAATATTTGCTTAAAGTGCCGGTACTAGGCAATGAGATATTTTATAATTAGACATTAAGTCATATTTGGGCATTTTCATCCATTTTGTTTTTATTTAGTAGGTATCGAATTATAAATCCCGATTTATGGCAATCGTTCTATAACAAGATGTTACTACAGTGAACATTCTGTAAATGATTACTCCTCAATATTCTAAATTGTAACGACGTCTTTTAAAAATTGTTGGAATTATTTTAAACTTTATATAGAGCCTTGCTCAATTAAAGGGTTAAAAAATACAAGAACATCCATCCAGGTTCGGTTTAAAAAAAGGGAAAAACCTATTTGGTGACACTGTGTTAAAACTTAAGTTCACACTGAAACTTTCAGTAAGGTTATTATCAAAAGAATATAATGCATAAAGGAACATGTTATATATATTTATATTCTTGTCGGAAGAACTTTAAATAAAGGCCTAATTTGCTTTTAGCCAATTTTAATTATCAATTTAGAATGTCATTCAATAAAGTTAATATTTCAGTTCAATTATACTTTTCTATGTCTTTGCTTCTATTTTAAAAACAATTATTTGCTTAAAACGATTGATGTTTTTAAATTTGGGTCTTTATGTTTTTTAATAATAAGTTAACTGTGTTTAAGATACTAATAGATTTAAGGGACACTTTTTATCTCTTTAATTGTTTACTGTAATATTATAACAACTACGTTTTGAAAAAAAAAAACCAGACAGAGTTCAAGAAGTGCCACTTTAGTTTGGCTTTCGAAACATTAGGCTTAAAAATTCAGCGAGACACAATTGGTTTACAAAAACTTGGGAAATTTTCACAACTGCTATATTTTATGCAACATGTTTATATTGAAGAATCTTATTTTGTCACTCTCATTCTCTATTTAAATAACAATTTTATTTTTAATAATTTTATGATTGTCAATTTCTACAAACAATATAATTCAAGAAATCCTTTTCATTCCTAGCGTCACTGCAATACATATATATATATATATATATATATATATATATATATATATATATATATATATATATATATATATATATATATATATATATATATATATATATATATATATATATATATATATATATATATATATATATACTTAGTATATAACATGAAGCTGGTGGGATTTTTGTCTTACTTGTTTTCTCAGTAACCTAGGTATTAGATTAAGATTGTTCGGGGCTTTTAATGAGGAGATCTGTCACATTGGGCATTTAATTTAACATCTTAGCGGTAAGTAGTAAAATAATGCAAAACGCTGTAACCCATGTAACTGGATTTCTGCCGTATTGTAGCCTTAGAAAAAAAAACACTCTTTGGAAAGCTCGCCATTTTGATAGGGTCATTTTAAAAACAATACACTATGTGTTTTAAAACGTTTTATCATGATACAAAAATATTTATTTTTATTTATAAAAAATGTATCCATACCTTTCCTATTATACGCCAATGAGTACAACTTTACTTTTAAGTCTAAAACCGAACTCATCAAAGAAAATGATTCTCCCATCATTTTCGACGTCACTCTTCATCGCTCACAGGAAAAAGTGCAAAAGGTGGTTCACAGTGATCATTCAAGCGGGCGAAATTACGAAAGAAGCCAGTCGTGATTAGGTGTAATAGAAAAGGGAATAATTGGAGATTTTTGTCCAAGATTACTTTGTATATAGTTTTTATTTCTCTTAAAATATGAGGTCTTGTTTTCGCTTATTTGTAGCATCGCTGGAGAATCTTCTTTCTTTTCTTCCGGGTTTACAGAGTAGGTAAAAAGTGGAGGGCATCGCAGCGAATATAAAAAATAATGTAAATTATTTGTTAACCATCACTTGAGGCCAACACATATTTTGGTTTGTTTTTTTTTTAATTGTGTTCGATAATTCTGTATAGAGAAAAAGAAAACAAAAAACACAGGTTCATACAAACAATGACTGAATAGAGCCATAATTGTGGCTTTGCTGGGATTTAAAAGTAGAATTTAAAAGAATACTTAAGAAAATAATTTAAATTAAAACAAAAAAGAGGGGTAGTAGTGTTTTCTATAGCGTCGGTGGTGGCACTACCGCGTTATCTAAAAGCTGCAACATCTATATTGGCGTTTCTAGCATTTTCAAAAATTTTTATCTAAAAAGTGAGACATGGGACACACCAAATATATACCAGATGCTATATATCATTTTAAAATTTGTGCAAAAAAGATAACTTTTTTGAGATTTTAGTATGGGGAGAAAATTTAATTATTAAATTTAATATTTGTTTTGAATACTACAGTTAGTTATACTGTAAATGTTTCTACAGATAACCATTACGAAAAGCCAAGCAATCTCAAAAAAAAAAGCCTGTTTTTTTATCTTTGGACAATCAATAATGGCATAAAGCCAAAGTACTAACATATCTTGGGTGCCTTAAATGATGTAAGAGTAGATCAATTCCTGTGTCAATTGACTTAAAAGTTCGGAAGTTTAAAGGGGAAGAAAAATGCAATTGTGGATAGTTTCATACATATATCGACACTCTAGGGATAAGAGAACAAACAAAGTGTTATTTCTAGCCTCTCAGGATAGAATGTAAAGAATGCATAGGAGTAGGACTACGCGTTGCTCCATTGCTCTATTGGGATCTGCTAGAGAAGGTATTGTTTTGAATCCTTGGAACAGAAGCCGCGGAAATACATATAAAAGCCACAGATTCCCTACATCTAGTCGTTGGACAAGAAAAGAAAGCTATTCTGTAACAGTAGGCATGGGATCAATCATAAGGCAAACGGCTATTAGGAAATAATGGAATTAAGAATGATAAGAGTTTTGGGAGACGTCATTTCCTAGACATAGAAACAATATTCCAGAAGAGGTCTAATTTAAGATATATACAGCGTGGACAAATTAGAAGAAGAAAGACACTTTCTGGGTTGAAAGAGAAATCCGAGCTTTTTAAAAGTTGCCGTGTCTATGACTACAATGTATTTAAGGCAATAATGTTTGGGCAAGTTGAAATTAATTAAACAATAATTTAATTAGCTTAAAGGCTAGTCATGGAGGATTTGCTTAAATCTCTTTTATTTAAAATTAATGATACAAAACCAAGCAAAAAACCTAAAATAGAACACAATAAGACAACAATATGACACCCCTATTACGTTGCTGATATTGCTAATAAAATAGAACTCTTTAGGAAAAAATATATATTATATATACAGGGTATTTGATTAAGGCTGGCTACCGGGCTTATATGGGAAACTGTTGACCCCAGGGGTTCAGGAAAAAAATCCTTATACCAAAAGTGAGCATGAAAACTCCATTAAAAATATTTTTACCTTTTGTAAATCTCCGCAAGGGGGCGTACCTAGTAGTCTAATTTTTAAAATTGACTTAAAATAACAAAATGCATTATTAAGCGGAGCATTTCTTTATTCAGTTTTAGTCGTTGATTCATTGGTTACAACTTTTTCTAATACCTTTTTTTATTTCCTCTGTAAATAAAGGAGTGGGGAAAGCTTTTGTTACTAATTTCAAAAAATGCTGTATCTTTAGAATGCTTTAACGGATTGACCTCAACTTGAACTTGTTTAAAAGAGAATACCCTACAGATTCAGCAAGTGTTTTGATGATTACAAAAAGTTTACTAATAAACTTTTAAAATGGCGATATGTTGCAACCTAACTTATATTTTAATTTTTCTAGGTTATTTTAAATGGAAAGATATACTCTTTTCTCGTTCATTATAACTATAATTTAGTTAGAAAAACACTAGTCAAAACCGCATTTCAATATCTCAAACCGTTAAACAAAAATTTAGAATTGTTGTAAAAAAAGCATTAAATTTTTGATTTACCCTGGTATTTTTTATTTAAAAAGTGCATAAAATGTTGTTCAGGCGAAAAATATGTTATTATTTTCGATTTAATTAATAAAAGTTGCCCCAAATATGCATTTCAAATATAATAATTATACATAAATTATTTTTGATAAACATTATAATCCTTAAGATTCTCCTTTAAAATGATCGAAGTTAGCCATGAATTTCAATATAACAAACTAAATTAATGACAGGTAATATCACAGTATAATTTTCTCTTTGTTTACGTCTTAATAACAGCGTTCTCGTAACTTTCGAAATAAACTTTAAGCATATCATACGCTTCTGCATTAGAATAAGACTTGATTCAATAATTTAGGCCAATTTTATGAATACCATTAAAACGTAAACAAAGAGAAAATTACACTGTGATAATACCTGTCATTAATTTGGGCATTTGTTTGTTATATTGAAATTCATGGCTAACTTCAATCATTTTAAATGAGAATCTTAAGGATTATAATGTTTATCAGAAATTATATTTGAAATGCATATTTAGGGTAACTTTTATTAATTAAATCGAAAAAAATAACATATTTTTCGCCTGAACAACATTTAATGCACTTTTTAAATTAAAAATACGAGGGTAAATCAAAAATTTAATGCTTTTTTTTTTCTACAACATTTCTAAATATTTGTTTAACGGTTTGAGATATTGAAATGCGGTTTTGACTAGTGTTTTTTAACTAAATTGTATTTATAATGAACGAGAGAAGAGTATATCTTTCCATTTAAAAACCTAGAAAAATTAAAATATAAGTTAGGTTGCAAAATATTGCCATTTGAAAAGTTTATTAGTCAACTTTTTTGTCATCACAAAACACTTGCTGAATCTGTAGGGTATTCTCTTTTAAATAAGCTCAAGTTGAGGTCAATCCGTTAAGGCATTCTAAAGATACAGCATTTTGTGAAATTATAAAAACTTCCCCACCTTTATTTACGGGAAATAAAAAAGGTATTAGAAAAAGTTGTAACAATGAATTATCGACTAAAACTGAATAAAGAAATGTTCCGCAAAAATGCATTTTGTCATTTTTAAGTCAATTTTAATAATAGAAGACTACTAGGTACGTCCCCTTGGAGGTTTACGAAAGGTCAAAAATATTTTTAATGGAGTTTTCATGCTCACTTTTGGTATAAGGATTTTTTTCCTGAACCCCTGGGCTCAACAGTTTTCCATATAAGCCCGGTAGCCGCCTTAATCAAACACCCTGTATATATATATATATATATATATATATATATATATATATATATATATATATATATATATATATATATATATATATATATATATATATATATATATATATATATATATATATATATATATATATATATATATATATATATATATATATATATATATATATATATATATATATATATATATATATATATATATATATATATATATATATATATTTATATGTATAAAGACGCTCTTAAAAATTATTGGTTGTTGAGCAAGCCATCAATAAATAAATGTTTCATAAATCCATCTTTTTATGGTGATCTGATATCAAATTTAGTTTACGCAATTTTTAAAACTACCTGATTTAAATATCAAAAACCTATTTTTCTATGCTTGTTTGCAATAACTCTTCATTTACATGTTCGAAACAGTCGAAAACTGCAGCCAATTTACCAAATTAAAGAATAACATTTTCATTTCAACCGCACTGCGAGCGCCTATTGGCAAATTAAACATACAGGACCCTCACTCATTAAAAACCGCGACTGTTTTGATAAAGATAAATCAAAATTTAAATTTTGTAGATAAAAAAATGTCTGGTTGATTGAAATTTATTAAAAAAATCTTAAAACCAGCCGAACTTTTATTGTATATTATTTAAATAGAAAAGATTTAAACATCAGACATTAACTTTTTTTATTGTTTTAATAGTGGTGTAGTTAGCTTTATTAATTAGGTATTAACGCAACAAAATATTACCTCTTACATACTGGCAAGCTATAAAAAATATGATCCTATTTTACAGATATCTTCACAGCTTCTGTTCTAAAGAAACAGCCATTATAATTCCTGCCCAGCATCTGCCAGTAGAGCAACACGAAGTGAAATTACTTTACTTATCTGGAAAAGCTCCATGCTTTCTACTTTGCCTTTTGTTTTATACCCTAAATATTAGTCCAATAACTGAAGAACTGAAAGTACCCAAAGCTGTAAATAAATCTGTACAGTTTTCATTTGTGGCGCAATTCTTAGGTCTTCGCAGATGCTGTCGAGCGAGAAAAAGTTTATCATGCACGATTCCGTCGTGTTAACCCGCTAAAAATGGCCTCCCAAAGTCCCAAAAATAAGTTTTTCGCGAAAATCTGCCAAAATATGCAAATTACAATTTTTTGTAAAGATAAAAAATGAAGATCACCTTGAAATCTACAAAAATAGTCCTTACCATTTTTTTCGCAACACCAATATTTTTCGCAAAAACGGCCGTCGAAAAATCCATAACATTCCACACTGGATAGATGGATTCTACAGATTTTCCAGAACTCCGGGAACGGCTAAAAAATGCAGATGGGCAAAACAATTTTTTATCAAAACGCAAGAAAGATGGTGAAGAAAATTTTCTGGTGTCATTGAACACTTGTAAGGTCTCATCATAAAAAAGAAATGTTAATAGCAAACCATTTTTTTTTTAAAATATCAATATATTAATGAGATACTCTCAAAATATTGTGAAAAAAACTTTGACCGTTTTTTTATATATTCTAGAAAAATCAGAATGGACCCAAACTTATTTTTTAATCACTAAACCCGGGTTAAAAAATTAAAGGGTTGGAAATTCCAAGGGAAGATAGCGGCATTCTAACGGTAGACGGCAACTGAAATGAGGGTACTTTTGGGTCCCGTTATTTTAAAAACTATCAATTTTTCGAAAAAAATTATGGATTACAAGGCGATCTTCATTTTTTGTCTGAACAAAAATTCTCCAATTTACATATTTTGGCAGATATTAGCGGGAAACCCATTTTTCGGGCCCTGAAGGGCCATTTTCAGCCCTTTCTCACCTGTTAATGTTGATAAACTTTTTTTGCTCGAAAGCATCCCCGACGACCTAAGAATTGCGCCACAAGAGAAAACTGTACAGATTTATTTACAGCTTTGTCCCTCTATTTACTGGACTATATCTAGAAATGATATCCGGTAAAAGCTAATGTCAACTTTGATTCAATCTGATTTCATTAAGACAATAAAGGTAAGTTTTATACCTTACCGGGGAACAATGATATTTGTTTTATGAGTAGAAGCTTTTTCTCTCTGTTTTTCACTATATACCTGCTACAGCTTTACTGACAAGACCAGTGAGGCGGGGGAAACGCGTCTGTGGGGACATGTTTCTACCAAATCGTTTTACGCTTTAAATATGCAATTAATTTTGGAAAGTAATCTATACAGATATTGTGTTTTATCGAAAGAATTGATTTGAACATAGAATAATAACCCAAGAGGAATTTTTTTCCGTCGAATATATTTTCAAATTAGGCCACAAGCACGTCTTTAATTGGTCCATTGACAGACACATTTTTTGAAAAACATCATTGCACAAAATCTAAGTACTCCTTCTCATAACGCTTTTCGGATCTTTCTGGAAGTTGCCTTTTCACCTGCGTCTACCACGTGAAAAAATATTTTTTTCGAAATTTTTTAAACGAAATATCTTAAAAACTAATCATTCAAGTGCCTCAATTTTTATTTTGAGACTATAAGAGAAATTTTCAAACTATGAAAAAATATAGACATAAACTAGTCATCATATTTAAAAAAAAATTGACGACCGATTACTCGTTGGTAGTTGACACCACGAAAAAAAATTTCAGGTCATAAAGAACTGAGAGCTAAATAAATTTTTGGTTTGAAAATTCTTAAATCAAAAAAAGGGCTAAAACCTAGGGGTTCACTTATAATGGATCACACGGTAAATTATTTTTAGTTGCCTATATACTATAATCGGTTATTAATAGGAAATTATGCATTATTAAGGGCCATTAATAAATGATTTTGTATATGTTAATAATCCTAATAAATAAACGATCGCAAAAAAATAATGTTTATACACCAACCCGATCAACCTACTAGAGGATTCCAGCTTCACATAGGTTAATTGAAATTGAAAAAAAATTAGTATAAGGTAATTCTATCAACCACTGGCAATAAAGGGAAAAACATAGAAATTCATATATGCAATTTCTAATTAAGATATTAAATTAATCAATTATCCAATTAAAAAAGCATCTTTGCTGGTACATGGTAACAACAGTATTTGCTTGATCACACAGCTACCACCAGTATTCTCCCCTATACTTTTACACTTAAAGTAAAACGTAGAATATAATCAGGAATCAGAACTTTCTGATTTTTTTCCTAAATCTGCCAGTTATTTTCTAGTTATTTTCTCCGTCACTGCATCATAAGGAACCGTACGTCCTACTGCTGTGTCCAATCAAACCCTGCCCACACACGACTCTTGGTTAAGAGAACACGCATTCTTTCACACAATGTATATTATTACCCCTTTTACAATGTTCGCTTTTTCCTGATTGATTTTATTGATTCTAACAAAACATTTTATGTAAAACTTAAACTTTGTTTGTTACTTGTTACCATATTACCATACAAAAAGTTTTTGTGGGAGTTCAAACTATTGAATTCATGTAGGGAAAGAATATTAGATTTTTTCTTTATGGTGATGGTAATCGTTCATTTCGGTATTCCACTTACGGTAACCAAAAATTTTAAAACTATTTATTAAAAGGGTATAACTAAAAAAATAGCATTCCAAATTCTAGTTGTTAGTTCCCCAAAAAAATAGGGGGGGGAAAAATTTAAAAACCCTTTGTTAACAGTATGGGTTTTTAAACTGGCCACTTTAAAAAAAGTAAGATATTTTTTAAAACTTTATAAGGCCAGAAAATAAAAACTTGCCAAAGGCAGCTAAACCTTTTGCAAAGATTAGATTGAGTGCTCGACCGACGGTTAGTGCTGACACTGCTGTATCAATAAAAATGTAGGATTAACTACAGTGCGAGCTGACAGACTGCCATCGCTTTGCATTGTAAAAAATCATAGATTTTCTTTTATATGCTACGTTCGACCAATGCCCCCACCGTCGATTGACCACTAAATCCAGCATAAGAAGTGGAAACTATTCTGGGTTTAACTCCCGACGAACAGCTACTGGAAATAGATAACATGACCCCGGCTATATCTCTGATGAACCACATAATGTCAGATGCGATCGTAACATAGAAAAAAAGGAAACCCTTTTTTTTCAATCTAGAGGCCCGGTTTGATCTACCAATAGATCAAAAATTTGTTTAAAAAACACGACTTTACCAGTGATGTTTCTACGTTATTTCTTTTCAGCTATGGTTATGCCTGTGAGCTCAGTTTGGGACCGGCCAACTCCCCTAGCCCATTTGATGTTTTTAATTAAGAGATCTAGAATAAATTCCACATCCCGTACCTTCTTTTGTTCTCGAACCGTGTGTGTAGATATTGATTATGCCTGCCAGTTTTGTGTTTGATTCTCCTTTGACATCAATTTTGTAGGGTTTGTTAAAAACAAAACATGGCGTGATTAAGGAGTATTAACACTTTTTTTTTAATTAAGCCGCACCACCATACAAAAATCTTAAATTTTGATATCTTGCATTTTTTTAATAGAACTAACGATTTTTAAGAAAATCGCCTTTGAGTGAAGGGGTAGCAATTTCGTATAACTAAAATTCAAAGAAAAACATGGGTTGTTGAAAAATGTTTTGTCAAATAACCACATTGTGTTTGTCATTGTTGACACTTTTGGGAGCGGGGCTCTTACATTTAACTTTATACAAGACATAATAAAATCCAGCAACAGAACAATCATACTTTTGTTTCTTTCAATATAGGGTGATTGAGAATATGTTTTTAAAATTTGAGGGAGTAATTCGGAATACTACTAAAAAACATGGTAACACTTAACAAAAAAATTTAAAAAAATAAAAGCGTAATAGAATTTTTGGGCGCCAAAATTTTCGCCAAGCTGAGTGACTGTGATTTGATAAATCGCGGGGCGCGAGAGTTATTTACTTTAAGTACAAAAAGTAACTTTTTAACATAAATAAAATCCATGATCATACAAAGAGGACTAAAAAGGACAATATTTGTGGCTTTTATCATATTAAAAAAAAATGTATATTAGGCATCTTATGATTGTTTTTCATAAAATCCTTAGATCACTTAAGAAAGCAATTAAAATTAAAATTTTCTTAATAAGTTGCTATAAAACAGTATGTACTTTTTTATTTTACTGTATTGCAGTTGTATAGGGCAAAACCCGGATAGTCGCCCCAGGGGTATAGTTGCCTTGATTGCAATAACCTAGTTTCGCGAATGACACACAACATGTTATTTTTTTATCTATAGACCTGCAAATACAACTAAGATGGCAGTGTTACATGTCTCTGTGCGATTGCATGGGCGGCTAGGTGCGATCAAAGATTTTGCGGGGGAAACTTCCTCTTTCTCGGCGGGGATGATCCTAAACGTAATTTACATGGATTAGGCAACTATCCCCCCTAGGGATAGTTGTCCTAAAATTTAAAGGTCCGCAAAACTTCAATACTCGGAAAACCAAAGATAATGTTTATTCCTTTC
>JAHBCN010022261.1:0-13495 GCA_019359885.1 Listronotus oregonensis
ACAGAATAACAGTGGTTAAAAATGTTTAGTAACCTTTGGTACCTGAGTATCCATTGTAACAATACCTTAAATATTATGTGTGTATAGTATGTCGAGTTTAAAAGTTGATAATGAAGATTAAGAAACCCAAAAAAATCTAATTTATTTTTAAACAAATGGTATTGTCTCGAAAGTTGCCCCTCCCGATTTTGATCAAATTTGGTATATGGGGTTTTTTTTGGGGCGCTGATTACAAATCTGAAAAATATTTTCGGCAACGTTTCTTTCCCCAAGATCTTCATCATCAAAGTTGAAAATTAAACTAACCTTGGTTTCACTATATTCTCCTTCTTTTTGTACACAATTCTTGATTTTTACACTAAAGTGGCCCCGATTTTTATAAACACCTTTTAAAACCTTGTTTTTTTTTTTATTTTACATCTTTTTTCCATTAAATTGGAATTTTCCCTTTAAAAAAATAAAATTAAAAAAGGTGTAAAATAAAAAAAAAAATTTTTAAAAGGTGTTTGTGAAATTTTTTGGGCCAATTTAGTGTAAAAATCAAAATTTTTAAAAAGAAGGGAAAAATTTTAAAAAAAAGGTTGATTTTCAATTTTTTGGAATATCTCGAAAAAAACATTGCCGTTTTTTTTCAGATTTGTAATCACCCCCAAAAAAAAAAATTTACTTCCTTTCATTCAATTAAGGGACCTGTATATATTTAAATTTTTTGCCCAAAAAATAAAATTTTATCCTTTAAAAAGTGTACTAAATTATTAAACAAAATAAAAATACCTAAATGAAACCTTATTTTTTTTTAATAATCCACAGAAATACACAAACGGGGGAAATCATAAAAAGATAGTTAAGATTCCTTTTTTTCCCACTGCTTTTTCCCTAAAATTTTCATTTTCTATTATTCATAATTGATATTTATTATTTATTCGGTTACCTAACGTTCGTCTTAAAAAAAACACCTAATTTAAAGATAAAAAACTTACCTAAAGTTAAAAAACGGGTATGTTCCCCTTGGTTTCAAGACAAAACCATACAACCTCTAGTCTTTTTGTTACGATATTTAAGTAACAAACAAAAACAAAATTATGTCAAATTTAATCACCAATCACTAAAATCGGTTTTGATCAACCCAAAAAAACGTCTCCGGCCCCAAAAAATTTAATGTGTTGGTAACTTCACACTGATTTATCAGTGTGTAAGTACAACACAAAATTATTTGGGAATTTTGTTATTGCGCAGAATCGGCGGGGCCAACTCTGACAGTTATTTTCATACTGGGCTGGACATTTTTTGATCGAAGGGGCCATACTTGGGCTTCCATAAATTTAAACTTCCTTGTGAAAAACCCTTTAAAAAACGTTTTTTTTTTTCGTCAAAAAACTTTTACTTTCAATCGCGAATAACTCAAAAAATTTAGTTTTACGAAAAAAATGGCACTTTTTTTTTAAAATTACTTTCTGTATCGATTTCGTAATTAAAATTTAAAAAAAAATTTACACCCTCAAGAGGGGTGGCGCCCCCCCCCGGAAAAAAACACACCTCGGCATGATTAAACTTTGATCCTTGGGCTTTCCCCCTACCTTCTGTGAAAATTTAAAAAATCCATGTAGTAAAAAAAAAATTCCTAGTCAAATTGCCTCATTGCCTGTAAAAAAAGTAGATTTTTTGGGGATTATGAATCAAAAAGAACCCTTTTCCATTTACCATTTAAAAGTTACCACCCCCCCCAAAAACTAAAAGAGTTACAAAGTTACGTATGCTGTTAAAAGGTCCCTCAACCAAGCCTTTTTTTCGTATATTGGTTTTAACATTTTAAAGGACCACCCTGTATATTAGTATTGTTTGGGTAGAGAAAAAAACTGAAATTCACTTACAAATAGGGCCTTTAACTCGCTTATTTTTAAAATCCTTTTTTAATACAATTAAAAACCAAATTTAATTGTCTTATCAATCTGTTTTGGGTTTCCCGAACCTAATGTAAATCCCTTTTTTTTATGCTATATAGACTTTTTTTTGGTTTGACCTAAAATTTTCAAATAAAAGGGGGGCCAGGGAAAAAAAATTTGCCGGTTTGTGACGTCCCAAATGTTCGGCGCCGCCATCCAAATCACGCGATTGCACAAAATTTTTTTTTTGGGGGCTCCTGGTAACTGTAACGTAACAAGCATTGGTTAGTTGGCAGAAAAAAAGAAAAATATCTGGACATCCCTGTGGTTAACAATTCTTTGGGGTTTTACCAAAAAAAAAATTCCAATTTTTTGGTCCTATAATATAAAGCCTGCTGTTGCCATAACCCCGAGTGCCCAAATTTCAATTAACTCTATGCATTTAAAAAAAAATTGGAAATTTTTTTATCTTTTAATAATGTTATTCGTTGATAAACCTCCCCCTAAAAAATACAATTATTTTTTTTTAAAATACAATAATAAGTTTCTTTTAATATTAAATTTTTTTTTTCCCAAAAATTAAAAAAAAATTTTGACTTATCTAAACAGAAAAAAAATACATTCTTTTCTAATAAAATTTTTTTATATAAAAAATGAAAAAATCTAAAATTTTGTTTATTCATGGTCAAACCAATAAAAAGTTTTACCCGGAAAACTATTACATTTAGATAGGGAACCCATCTACTGATTGATAGACAATTAAATTATAAATTTAATTAGCTAGTTCAACACAGGGTGTTTTTAAATAAGTACCAATAAAGGGTTTATACCCACTCACTTTAAAACCACCCACCCACCTTGAGGGTCGTCCCACAGACTACTAGCTTTTCAAAATGAAAATTTTTTTGATATTTTTTTCCAAAACCTTTTTCCCCTTTCCTTTTATTTTGTTTGGGGTTTTTCTTATCTTAAGATATGTACTAAATATATATACTAATTTTTATTAACTTTTTTTTAACTTTTAAAAAAAAAAAAATTTTTTGGGAGCCCCCCGGCCCACATCGTGCCCATGTTCTAAAATTGGGGGTCAGCACTTAAGGGTTAAAATTTCGTTTAAATGACCTTTTTTGTAAAAAACTTATAACTTTTGTAAAAAAAACGTTTACGCAAAAATTTTTAAAAAATAAAGGGCTTTTTGCAAGTTAAAGTGGTGGTCTAAAACTTACAAAAAAAACTCCATTAAACGTTTTTTGATCCGTATCAAAATGTTTATAAAGTGTTTTTTAAAAATGTTTTTAAACGTTTTTTTCGATATTTTAAAAAGTAAAATACGTTTACAAAAATTTTTTTAAAATCCCAAAAATAATTTTTGTTCCTTCGAGTTTTTCCTCCACAAAAAACGTTCATTAAACTTTTTTTGTTTTAATTTTAAAATGTGCTCTTTATGATTTTGTTTTTTAAAAACCAAAAAAGGGATACTTAGACCGAGGTGTACGGTGGGCTACCCTGTACAGGAAAAACCCTTATTTGGAAGTGTTAATTAACATGGTTTCCCAAAGGCCAGCTTGGCGATGCACCCCCCCACCCGGTAGAAGAAATAAATTTTGATATTGAAATTTGAAATATTAATTTTATTTTAAAACTAATTAAAAGCTTTAAATATCCATTGTTCTAAAATGGCTTGATTTTTTGGGGAAATCTGAATAATCGAAATTTTCCGTTCTTCCTTCCGCAATCATAATATTGGCATAAATTGCCCTTGAACCATATTATTAAACATTTAAGTCCGTCGTTTCCCCCCAGGTTACATCGATACCGAGAGTGCGCGACGGCGGTTACAAAAAAAGCAAAGGTTTGTTAGCACGTCAAAAAAACCCCACCGAACGATCACGCCATGCGGAGTGATTAAAGTGCTTTCCCAACAGAAGGGACGGTTATCGGACGACCCCCGTTTGTGACCAACAAAACGGGGGTCGTTTAGTTCGGTTTCAGAACGGTAATTCTGATACATGGCCTAAATTGAAAATGTTTGGGTTGACTTGCGCATTAACATCTTGGCAGGATTTTTAAACAGCTGTTTATGTTTATTGTTTCATATTTATTTTTATATGTTTACTGATAAGGTAGGATTATGCAGAAAACTTAAGTTAATTTAATTAAAAAAAATTAAGTTATTAAAATTAAACATTTGTGTGAAAACATGCCAACTTTTTTAAAAAAACAATAAAATTTAGCATACATAGGGCAAATCACTGTTAATAGGGTTTTCGTGATTTCAATTTGTTAACTTCTTAAATAAATATTTGTCTAAAAAATATATAATTTTGTTACATTATTTTATGATGTTATTGTGTGGGAATTTAATTATTTTGAAAAGGAAACGTTTATTTCATTTTGTGATAAGGTTAAAAAAATAAAATAAGTTAAAAATTTAAAAAAATTGTTTATCTCTTTAATTAAATTTTTTAATTTATGTGTATAATTAAAACCATTTGGTCACATAATGTTTACTTTTTTTTGTGACTTTAACTTATTTTCTTAATTTAATTTTTTCATAATCTAACTTTTTTGCAATAGCGTGCAACGTGCTTTGCATTTCATTTCCTCCTTATTTTTATTCAAAAAAATTAATTTTTTCACCTCCAAGCACATCATTAAATTTAATTATCTTTAAAGATGAGTGACATATTATGAGTATATTTGCAAACTTTGATCAAAAAAAAAAGTAGAAAAGTAGGGTTTATTTTAAAAAAAAAAATTCAAAAAATTTTGATTTGACAGTCCCAAAAAAAATCCCAAAGCGATCAACGTTTTACTTTTTGTACCGTCCAAACTATTTTAAGGCCCGATTTAAGCGCCCAAAAAAAAGTTCAAAAACGATTTCGAAACGATACCGGATTTCTTGTTGGGAAAAAACCTTTTAAAAAACTCTGAGCCGAGGATCTCTAGACGCGAGTTGTCAAAGCCAATTTTTAAAGGGTTGGAACACTGTTTTCTTTGGGGCAGGGCGTCGTTCTTTTTCGGTAAGTCCCATCCAAAAAAGTACGTTACGTGATTGATCGCAATTGTAATAGTTAAAAATGGTTGTTATATTTTCCGAAGTTTGAAGTCTCTTTGGCATTAATTTTGGGTATTAAAAAAAAAAACCAACTTTTTTGATCGGAGGGATTGAAAAGTTATAAAGTTAAGATTAAGTTTTTCCCTACAAAAACAGTTTTAAACTCAAGTGCACCGTAAAATTAATTTAGTGATGAATTACAATAAAAATATCCGTTTTTTAAACTAATTCGTAAATTGAAACATCACATATGATGTAGGGTGTTGTGTATATGCTCATCTTGCTTTTTTTTAATGACTAGTGAAAGGAGGATATTGAAAATCCTTTACATCACAAAAAAAAATTTCTAATTTAAATTATTTATCGTGAAAATCACCTTTTTTTTTCTCCAAACCAAACTTGTGCAATTAGCCGAAACTGGTGACCGGTTTATAAGTGTTTGATGCCCTTAAAATTTTTGTAAAGTATCTAAAGGTGTAAAAAATTTGGTCTAAAAAAATTTTGATTCAAGTCCAAAAAACAGAAATCGAAAGTTAAAGTAATTAAAAACATAAAAATAAATAAGGCAGATACTTTTGAGAGGGTTGCCATTTAATAAAACCATTCCAAGTTGTTTTTTTTTAATATGAAATGAAGTGTTTGATTCACACGAACATTTTAACAGCGTCTTGAGTTCATACAATAAAAAATAATTTAAAAAAGTCAAACACTCTTTTAGAAGTTTCATTATTAAAAAACACGAAAATAATAATATGCCTTTAAGAGTATAGTCGTAGGCGTGAGTGAGAGCCTGGAAATAATTTTGACTACACTGATCAGGTCAAAGTAATGGCCTACTCAATTTAATATGCATTAACTAATTTGCGACATTATTTGTAGTGTATTTTTGGAAATTAAACAGGTTATCGAATTTAATACCCTAAAAAACATCGGTCATTTTTTCCTTATTGGGCCCATGGCCGATTTTATTGAAATTTAGTATACAGGGATTTTTGGGGCGCTGATTACGAATTAAAAGTCATTTTTTTTTTACATTTAATGCTGGTAAAACAATTTAATTTTTAATTATGAGCATATTTGATTTCTTGATGTTTTTTAGTTTTCACCTCGAAAAATTAAATCTAGATATCTCTCTGCATAGTGATATTGTTTATCAATATGGTTATGATCATGCAGAGAAATGGTTTTTATTTTTTTTCAGCGAAAACCGTGCATCGGATTGAAAAAAAAACCATGTAATCAATTTTGCTTATAAATGATTGGGGAAAAATATTTTTTATTTTAAGAGAAATCAGTGAGTACAGAACGCCACTGGTGAGAATGAAAAAAATGTAGTACACCAAAAAATGCCTACTGATATATACATTTCATTTCATTTTCTCTGCAAAAATGCATTTTTTCGGATTTTTTCTTATTGAAATCAAACAAAAAAAAATGTCGCATATTTCAGTTTTTATTAAATTAGTTGCGATTATTCACACTTTACTAAGTGTAAATTGAGTAAAATGTTATTAAATTGATAAATTTGAAAGGAAAAGTTAAAGAAAGTACTGTCCCTAGAGACGACAATCACCGTTTTCTTTAACATGTTCCGCTAGCATCATATAAAATCAGCAAGATCTCATTTTAATTAAAATTATAGATACATAAGAGTCACCTATAATTTTAAATTTTAGAACTATAGTGCTGAACGTATAAAGCTACTACTTTAATGGTTTGTTCACAAATTTCGTTACAATACCACTCTTATCTCCTTACTTGCTTCATTTATGTAAATTAGATTAGGAATTTTACTTAAAGACAGCTGATACAATTATGAACATACCAAAATTAAGGTTATGTTGACATGTGACAACTTTAAAAAAACATATTTTCACAAATAAAAACACATTAACACACAACAAACTAAATAGGAAATAAATAAGGAGACTTACCGTGTTCATAGGATAAAGTACCGCCCAAGTTAATAGGGGTCAATTTTGATCATTGTAACTTCAATACCACAGCATTTTAAAATCGCTCCAAAGGAGCTTGAAATTACTCCCTTACCGACTCCACTAATTACACCACCGGTTACTAGTATGTACTTCATTGTTACGTTTAAATTGTATTGAATTAATTGCTAAAAATGAGGATTTATTACTTTTTTCGAGCTTTCAATTCGGAAAGTGAAACACACACAGTACCATGTGTGGCAGAGTGGCTAATGTACAACGTTGCCAATGCTAGCCTCGCAAATTTCCTATAAACGTTATCTGAAATTCAGAAACGTATAACCAAGAGAGGCTCCTTTCACATATCTTTTATTGCGCAAAAACCCTTTATACACGTCTGCAAAATCTTTATTTTATAGGAAATTTTATAAGAGAGTTACAAGCATTTAAAATTCAGCAGGGGTAATTCTAGCAGGTATATGCTCGAAGGTGCTGGCGTAGTAAAAACAATTCTTTATGGCGGCCACCCACGGGCGTTATTTGCGACCCGTAACCATTTTGACTTAACGCGAACCAATTCTATTTTAAAATTTTGAAAGTTACACTACGCTTTTACACCCGTGGGACGCCACAATTAATGTGCCTATCTAGTAAGCGTGGCTGCGTGTTTTTGATCGTTGCCGCTAAAAGTGGTCACTTTCGAGCATATACTTACTAGAGGCAGGCTCTGCAGTGCGACAGAGAGAGAAGAATATCGGTATAACCTTTCTCTTTTGCTCCAACGTGCTGATTGGTCAACAGAAAAAGTCGGCCAATTAGCACACAGAGCGGGGTATATACCTCCACCAACCAATCAGTACGTTCGAGCGAGAGAAAGATGATACTGAGATTCTTCTTTCTCTCCCGGACGCTTGTTCGCACTGCCAAGCGGCAAGGTTGTCTCTAGCAGAATTAAAAGGTAACGAAAAAGGGGATGAGTTAGCAAGACAGGGATCATGTACACCATACTTGGCGGTAATAAATCTAGACGGTTCCCAGGGAAAAAGAAAACGTAGGCAAAGAGTAAAAGTTGAAAACAATTATTACTCTTTGACGTAGGTACATGCTCAAAGGTGTGCGAGGCAAGGCGAAAACTACCGTGGGTGAACCAGGTTTAGGAAATTGCGGACGGTTGCCTTGGGCCAAGGTAATAAACTTAACAAGGAGTGCTCGATCCCATTTAAGCCCATATACGGCAATTTAAATGTCAATTCGGTATTTGTGACGTAATCCGTTTGCCTGTTTGTTTTGTTTACAAGTTGTATAAAGTCTTAATTTTTTAAAATGTTATACATTTCAGTTCTAATAGTAAGTTCATATCCAAAATAGTTTTTAAAAGTTGAATATTTAACAAAAATTAATAAAATAAATCTACCTTCTGGGCAAAATGGGCAAACGGATGACGTCCAAACATAACCTATATCTGCGGACAAATAGTAAAAATCGAGCAATCCTTGTTAAGTTTACCACCCTTGGCCTTGGGCGGCATCAGCGCTAAATTGATACGAATCTTTACATTAATTAAAGAAGTCTAACATCAACCAGTATTTATAACAGTCAGCCTTTCGGAATTATTTAGATACATCGGAGACAATCAATCAATTAATGATCACATAATGTGGCATTAATGCGCACTGTGCTCTGTAGTGGAAAAACACTCATTATCAACATCTGCATATTGCTTTTTCACATATTGCACTTTCTTTTATATCGCTGAAATAAAGCAAATTCTGGCAACAATGGGCCATAGATTTAGGTTAGGTTAGACGATTACCGCCTTTCGCAATGCGCAAGCTTAGGTAGCCATACATACATTAAGTTTTACGAGAACTCGTTCAAAAGTTTTTTACACCAATCAGAACCATTACAAATGTACAGGCAAAAATCATTTTCATAAAATAAGGTGATAACGAAGAATAGTCTGGGTATTAGTTTAGGTCAACGAGGTTACAAAAGAACTTTAGGTCAAGGAAGTTTAAAAATACGGTTTGTACTTATACACTGATGGCCAATTGCACGCTGGTTTTCTGTTTCTTAAAGGAGTTTGAATGTGACTATTGTCATAATATTTGACACCGTCTCAATGCAACTTAGGTTAAGAAGGGTTTAAAACTGCTTAAACCACAGTGGTGCAAACCGCCGTGAGAACTTGGGCATCTAGAAAGTCTTTGGTAAAAGGTTAAACTAAACTGTTATCACAGCAACGTAAGCTTTCCCGGGCGCATATTCGGTAATAGCAGACGCGCTAAATTTTCGAATTGCTCCGAATCGGCAAATACAGTCACGGCAGACGGTTTAGGTCTACAACGTCTGCTGTTTCTAACTTTTAGATAATTTCCAATAAGATAAGACTGAGGTTAAAATCGTTTTAATGTATTTAATACTGAGGAAAAAAATACCTTTCTGATTTTGTCATAAATTTATAATTGATTAAAAAATAACAAACCACCGTAAACTTATCACCTACGCCTTTATTTAGATTAAATCATTTTTGTAGAGAATGGGGTGCTTTAGACTTTTTTGGCAAGCTTTTCATTTTTTTTCCCAGCTGAGAAGTATTTTTTGCCACCCAACGCCGATTTTCTTCTAGCGCACTTGTTGGCTACACATTTATTATTTTCCCTTTTCGTATACCTAGACGTTTTAATTTGTGAGTTGTTTCATGATACTTAAAGATATTTATGCAACCCTGATATAAAAAAAATTATTACTTTTAAATTTCTTGTTAATTATAGTTATTTGGCAACAAATCAATTTTTGTACATTAGCTAACACGTAAAAACGGTAACACGACTCAGTATATGTGTAGTACGTCTGCTGCTATGTCAAGTCGTAACCGCGGCCGCGAAATCCGAAAAGAGCCGAAGCGCCGCTGGAAGTCTAGCAGTCTGCTGTTACTAAATATGCTTCCCGGGCTTTATCGGTAGAAAGTCTGGATGTCGGGCTCCGTAGCCCCTAGAAATTTTAATTTTTTCTACACATTTAAGCTTTTTCCATGTTTTGAATTATAAAAGGCACAATGGCGGTCGAACCCAATGATTAAATGCTATGAGATGGCTCAGTTTGCCGAATCTGTCTGCCACGGTCAACCTAGCAGTGACGTCACACCGGTGCTGGGTACAAAGCGCGTCTATGTGTTATATGGCATTTTTTGCGAATCTAGAAAAAGTTTCTTAATGCAAAATAAATTGCATCTTATACATTTAAAAATATTATCTTTCTATTGAAGAAAAGAATAAATAATTATATATTTGTAAAAAATTAAATTTAAAGGAGACAGACGAAAAATATAGATCACCTCAAAATCTACAAAAATGGTCCTTACCATTTTTTTCGCAACACCAATATTTTCCGCAAAAACGGCCTTAGAAGAATCAATAATATTCCACACTGGATAGATAGCCGGAAATGGCTAAAAATGTAGATGGGTAAAACAATTTTTTATTAAAACGCAAGAAAGATGGTAAAGGAAATTTTCGGAGATCATTTAACACTTGCTAAGGTCTCATTATAAAAAATAAATGTTAATAACAAACCATTGTTTTTAAATATCAATAAATTAATGAGAGACTCCCATAATATTGCTAAAAAAAGAAGACTCTTATAAAACAATTACTCTAAAACTATAACATCTTTAAAACTATATTGCTGTGCTGAAACCATTTTCATTATATCCGCGCCATTTTCCTTTACGTTGTCTACACACGCAACATATCTGTAATAGAAGAACGAGAAGGAGAGGAAATTAAGGACATCAAGCAACTTAATGTTTTTCGACCGAGGCCAAACGAGCACGGCCGCAGGGTTGTCAGATCACTGGGCTTAATTTACCTAGTCACAATAATTTAAAATTCAAAATTTGGAACACTTTGAGAAAAATCGTCGTATATTTTTTCAATTTACTTGAAAATAAAGTTCTAATTTCGATTTTGAGAATACACCATAAAACTATTTGGTCTAACCACAAGGCTACTAGTTTTTTTGATGGGCCTACTGAATCTAAAGGTTTTAACAAGTGTAAATTGCCTGAGGCAAGATGTTTTTTATTTATTAGGTATATACCTTTATACTAAATAATTTTTAAGTAAAATTGGCTTTATTGTATCATTTTTCAATTCAATATTAATTTTTGAGTATTCCGCCATTTTGGTTAAAGAAAAAGGAGGAGGTAATAAATGTCGGCCATGTTTGTATTTGGCATTTACCTTAAAAACAAATCTTGAAATACGTGATTCTATCAAAAAACTATAAAAAATCATAAAAGAGTACCACATACATGCATAATTATCAGTTATAAGACTGGTGATGTTGTTTGTAACACAAATTAAATCTTCTTAATTTTTTTATTAAAAATTATGTTAAGAAAAATATTACTTATTTTGCGGGCGCATTATTTTTTTGTGACTATCTTATAGCATTTCATCAGAGAAGTGTGATTCGTTTATGTTTTTCGGTTGTAGGTTCACAATGTCAGTCATCATATACTATATCTACTTACAAATAAAATTTTAATACACCTTATTGTTGGCTTTTACTTGAAATATCAAGGGAAGTAAAATAAGTATTTCATAGACGGCATTCATAAATACAAATTAAAACCGAATGTATTAGTTTAGCAATTTCATAATCTACGATAAAACTCTTAGAAATAATTTACTTCAGTTTCAAAACTAATAGTAATTTAACAAAACCTTAAATCCTCATTAGAGCATTAGACTGATTGTCTATTGATAAAACTTTGAACACTTAAGATAGGTTTATTATTGATAATCATGGATTTATAGTTTACTTTAGGAGTATTATAAGAATGTAATGAAACGACAACTAGGTTTTGAGAAATCTTTAAATTTTTGGACTTAAAAATATTAAAAAGTTCTCCACTTTTTACTTAAGAGGTTTATTCCAGTTTTTAAGACGTATTCAAGGAATATAGTTTTAAACGAATTTTAAAAAAAAGGTTTTATAGCTAACCTGTATAATTTAATAAAACTTAAATTGGTATTTGGGGTTTTTCCCCAAAGTAATGGAACAATTCGTCCGCACGGTTATAAGTGAATCCATAAAGATAGGGGCTTTCCCTGCGGTAGAGCGGCAGCTGAAATGAGGGAACTTTTGGGTCCCGTTATCTCGAAAACTATCGATTTTTCGAAAAAAATTATAAGGACCATTTTTGTAGATTACAAGGCGATCCTCATTTTTTGTCTAAACCAAAATTCTCCAATTCGCATATTTTGGCAGATATTAGTGGGAAACCCATTTTTTGGGCCTTGAGGAGCCTTTTTTAGCCCTTTCTCCCCTGATAATGTTGCTAAACTTTTTTTCGCTCGAAAGCATCCCGAAGACCTAAGAATTGCGCCACAAGGGAAAACTGTACAGATTTATTTACAGCTTTATCCCTTCATTTACTGGACTAAAATTATTAGAGATAACCGTGCAATTATTCTTTTTGCTTTATATTTTTAATGCGGGTAAAACCAAGGAAGTTTAAAGGTGTATGGAAGCCCAGTGCTATGGCCCATTCGATCAAAAAATGTCCAGCCCAGTATGAAAATAACTGTCAGAGTTGGCCCCGCCGATTTTGCGCAATAACGAAAATCCACGAAATAATTTAATGTGTTGCCTACTTACACACTGGTAAATCAGTGTGTAGTTAGGCAACACATTATACTTTTATAAGAGCCGTATTAGTTTCGATTGTTTTGCTTTATGTGATTATATTTTGTGGTTGTAGTTAGTGATTAGTGTTTATTAAATTGTGACTATAATTTTGTGTTTATTGTTTGTTAGTTATAATATCGTAACAAAATGACTAGAGGTTGTTTGGTTTTGTCTTGCAAATCTAAGGGTAACATACCCGGCATTTTTTACTTTAGGTAAGTATTTCTTATATTTAAATAAGTGCTTCTTATGAGACGTAACGTTAGATAACCGAATAAAGAATAATATATCAATTATGAATTATAGAAAATGAAAATTTCATAGGAAATAGCAGTGAGAAAAAATAAGGCAATCTTAACTATCTTTTAGATGATTTCCCAATGTTTGTGTATTTCTGTGGATTATTAAAAGAAATAAGGTTTACATTTAGGTACTTTTATTTCATTTAATAATTTAGTACATTCTTTTAAAGGATCAAAATTATTAATTACTTTGGGGAGACCAGGAAATTTTAATTTATACAGGTCCCTCTAATTGAATAAAAGAAAGTACAATTTTATGTTAAAGTTTCTTTTGCCTTTTCTGTGTTTGTTTAAAAGAAATTAGATTTTGGTTTCTTAAACTTACATTATCAACTTTTTAAGCTCGACATACTGTAGACACATAATATTTAACGGTTACTTTATAATGGATACCTAGGGGGCAAAAAGGGTTTCTAAACATTTTAACCACTGTTATTCTGTCTTATGAATGTTTGTTATTAGTGAAAAGTATATGCCTAAAAGCAGTTATAAAAATTTCACTTTTAATGTACAATCACAATCTTAGGATAAGATTAAATTCATTTACACTATCTTGCCCTTCTTTTATCACAAAATTGGTGATAAGTACATGAAACTATCATACAATGTTTGAAATTTATT
>JAHBCN010022262.1:0-13410 GCA_019359885.1 Listronotus oregonensis
TAAGCCTGCTAAATTTTACAATAAAAATAAGGGAAATTTTTTATTTTTTTACACCTTTAATTCCCCCCTTAGTTTCAAAACTGTGATAGTTTTTTTTCCGCACTTTAAAAGAGACACCCTGTTTAATAATATTATTTAATTTTTTTTTTGCATTTTCCCCCCCCAAAAAAAACTGGTCTATGAAAAAAAATTTTTTTTCCGAGGAATGTTTCAGTTTAGTTAACACAAGTTATTTTTAAAAAGAAAATTTTTTTAAAAAACCGAACCAAAAAAAAAAAAAATATTTTTAATGACGAACTAATGAGTAAGATTTTACCTAAGAGCAACTTTTTCCCCAAGATAAACGTACTTCACCCCCCCGCTTTTTTTTAAAAAAAAGGGTTTTTTAAATTTTACGCCCAAAAAGGGCCCCAAAAAAAACCCAAAAACCTTTCAACCCCCCTTACCTTTAAAAAGGTTAGGGGGAATTTGGACCCTTTTTGGGATTTTGGGGGGGGGGCTTTTGGGTTTTTTCCCCTTTAATCAGCGTTTAAAAAAACTATTACTTTAAAAAATTAAAAAAACCCTTGGTCGAAACCCTTTTCCCCTTCGAAATCAGTTGCTCCTGAGACCTTAATGAAGTATATTTTTTTTGGGGGAGGGTTATAGTTACGTTATTTTTAATAAACAGGTTAATAGAGTTTTTAAAAAAAAGTTAACCATCTAAAACAACTGCGATAAATAGGGGGCCCCTCTACTAGCAACATTCGTGGGGACAATCTTGTACGACTATGTTTTTAATTAAAAGAAATTTTTAAAAAAAAACAAAAAAAAAATTAAAAGTTTGATACCCTTATCTCAGTTATTATCAATTTTGGGATAAAGCAAGTTTACGTTAATTGCATTATTATCCAAGAAATTGCTGTTTTTATCCCATTTTTTTGGGCCCCCCTGTATAAGATATCTATTAGTTTTTATTTTTGATATGGAAAAAGCCACACATATTTTTTGGGGAAGTTTTTGGAGTTTAACTTGACCATTTTCGTAGTAGGATAACTGCATTTAATTTTTATTTAAAAAGACAATAAAAAAATAGTATTTTTTATTTCCAAAACAACCTAATTTTAAATATTTTTGGTGATTGGTTATATACTAAGCTTTCGTTTTTTAAAAAAAATTTTCCCCTTTTTTTTTTTAACATTTTTAAAAAAATTTTTTTTTAATTTTTGTATTTATAGAAAAAATTTTTTTTGATTTTCCCAAAGAACCACCATTTTCCCCCAAGCCACGCGCAAGCAAGGCGGGGAAAAAGAAAAAAATCATAATGAAAAAGCAAGTTATCCTCCAAAAACCTTATGTTTACCAAAGGATTTTTAACCATATGGTTTTTTTCCCCAAAAAATTTTGGGGGTTTTTTTTATGACATTTTTAAATAAATTTTTCAATGCCTATTTTAGTGTAAGTTAAAAAGACTAATATTTTCATTTATCTTTTTTAAAAAATAATTAAGAATGAAAAAATAAATGAAAAAATTTTTTAGAAAAAAAAATATGGTATTTGATTCTGTTTTTGGTTTTTTTATTTGTCATATATTAAAAAATATTTTTTTTGAATGCAAGTGAAGACGAAAAAGGGGTTTTTAGAGATTTTTTGGCCTTTAGGGTCAGTCGCTTTTGGCGTATATTTAGAAAAAATTTCATCACTATAAGTAAGTTGATTGTACAAAAATTTTAACCATTTTTTAATAAAAAACCGATCAGTACACTGAAAAATTTTTTGACAAATGCATCGCATTTCGAGGGTTTTCGAAAGTTCCCCCCTGATTTTGACCAAATTTGGTATAGGGGTTTTTTTTTGGGGCGCTGATTACTTATTGAAACGTAATCTATTCTAAAACCTTCAGAACAGGTTACATTTGCTTCGGCTTAGCTTTTCGCCTGGTAAAGCAGTTCTGTCGTAGTACAATGTCCCCAATTTAAAGGGAAGATAATTAATTAAAAAAAAAAAGATGGGGCCACGGTATTTTTTTTTCGGTTACTTTTAATTAGAATTTAACTTGGGGGGAAACACCAAAAATTTAAACCCAAATTTAGAGATTAAGCTGTTGTTATTAATTTCAAAAAGGTGGGGAAATTTTAAAATTTATAAACAGTCAGTTAAAATAAAGGTTTTTTTTTTCATAAAAAGAATAATTTTTAAAAAAAAAATAATTTTAATTAATTTAAAACGAACCTCCCTGACGCATTATTTCTATCAAACTTAACGAAAAACCTTTTATGTAATACGCATAATACCTTTTCTTGATCAAGCATCCGTTTATAAGCGAATTAACCCCCCCTTTTAAAACAACTAAAAATTAACTTCCCTATCAGATCGGTTCTTACAATTTTGATAGTTGTTTTACATTATTTACAAACGATATTAAAAAAAAGAGAAAATGTCATCAAAGGGGGTTAAATTTTTTTTTTTTAAAAAAAAAATAAAATTTCAATTTTAAAATAAATAGATAAACAAAAAATATGGCGCGCAGATTTGGTTTTCCCCCTAAAAAAGGAAAGGAAAAAACCCCCTTTTTCCCGGGTTTGGGTTTTGGACAAAATGGTTTCTGGACGACGCCGTGCCACACTGGTAGTGGTCACGTGAAGAGCCAAACCATACAGGAACGATTGCAAACAAAAATTTTCCAAACGAAAAAATCGAAAAAAAAACCCTAAAAACCCTGTTTGAAGAAAACAGTATTGGGGCCCTTTTTACTAAAGACCAAACAATTTATAGTGATAATAAATTCAGTATTATACAGATATTTATGGGTATTTTAAGCATGATTAAAACCCCCAAAAAATGCGGGTTACAGGCTACCAACGGAGGAAGTCAGTGGCTACCCCTACAGAGGAAATAAAAAAATTTTCACACTGCTATAAAAACACCCAAAATTAGCAAGTGATTGGATAAAACTAGATTTGAAAATTGAAAGAAAATAGCTTTTTTTCACTTTATTAAATTTTTTAAAATACCTGTTTGAAAAACAACCGTTAAAAAGTCCTGAAAAAACATCACCAGTTGACCCTAAACGCCATACCACCAGAAAATATGCAAATTTTAATGCATCGCACGAATTTTGGGAGAACGCCATTAGGCAAAAAAACCCGGGGCGGGGGAAAAAAGGACCCTTGTCTCGCTGGAAAAAATCTGCTCCCGGGGCGAGAAAACGTACCGTGATCGTCCCCCCCTATCGAAGCGTTATCGAAAGCGATCGGGGAAAAGGTTTTTTGTCGAGCAGGCGTTACGTGGAAAAGGGCGGGGGCCCCCAAATTTTTATTTAATAAAACAGGTTTAGAAATCGTTAAATTTATTTGTATAAGAAAATAATTAATTGACGTTGATACTAATTGAATTAATATTATTATTATGAAAAAAACTATAAAAAAACAACTTGTAGCTTTAAACGCTACAATTATCCCTCCCACAAAAATTTAGTTATCAAAGATAACTATTTTTTTTTATCAATTTAAAAAACGCAACAAGAAAAATTTAAAAAAAAGGTTTGAACCTATAAAAAACATATCCATTTGTCCAAACAAAATGGGGGCATCGTTGTAAAAAGATGACCAGAACTAAAATATGCCAGAGCATAGAAAGAAACATATTGGGGGAAATGCAAGGGTATTTTTGCAACAGTACTGATATTGATCATTTGGGGATACGACCCCCCAGCCCCAAAACCGGCCCAATCCGGCGTACGCACGTGAACCCAAAAAGTAGGGCTAGGATTCTGAGAATCCTTTTTATTGCCGCTATCACAGACGATGACCCTGCAATACATAGCATATACTGCAGAGACAAAACCCGGGGCCCCCGGGGCCCTCTTAAACGGACCTAAGCTTCCCCCCCGGGTTTTTCTGGCCCCCAGCTGCTTTTTTTTTTTTAAAAAAACCCCCCGCACCCGGACACCCAACATCACCTAGGGGTGGCCCTCTTTTTTTCCAGAGGAAAAAAATCCTCAACATGGTAGAAAAAAATTAAGCTACTAATAGGTTAAACTTAATCTAAAGAAATTACAACCAAAAAATTTTAACCTTTTAAAAGACTATAAAATATCATAATACTACTATCATTATATATTCTACAAAAAAAATATTAAAGGCCCCACAAATTTTTTAAAAAAATTATAAACTTGCAGCAATTGTCACTAAAGAAACAAACAGTTTTTTTTATCTTTCCCAAGACAAGGTAGGTAAGATAAATTGGGTTTTTGTCTATTCGTCATACTTATTTAACTTGATAACTGCGCGCCGTCCTTACGGAGTCACAATAGGTAGGTCTAAATTGGTAGGTGTCTAAATTGGTAGGTCTAAAAAAATAAGACGACGAAAAGCAAAGCACTCAAAAATCTTAATTACAATTTTGACTGCTGTTTTAAAAAAAAAATTATTTAAAAAAAAAAAACGATATAAAAATTATACTACAAGGTAGTGAAGGAAAAAAGGAAAGATAATCAGAAAAATTTTATAAATCCTAAAAACTTTTTTGACAGCAAAAAAACTTACAAACCCCAGAAAAGGGGAAAAAGATTCCTTCCAAGGGGAAACAAACAAACCCCGAACAAGCAGTAACTGACTAGTAGTTGTCTGTAAGGAATCTGAGTCTGTATATAGGTATATATACAAACCCCAAAAAGGGATGGAAGTATATGCAAAATTAGATAATTCGAACATTATTCAAAAAATTTTGCTGGAAAGTTTAAAAAAAAAGCTAAGGTAAATAAGAAAAAAAATTTTTGCAGGCTTTAGACAAGGTAGATACAAGATAGTCATTTTGGGAAAAAAATCCAAAACTACAATCGCCAGTATAAAGAGAATTCCATCGGGGGAAAAAAGGGAAAAGGGAAAGTAGAACTTCTATTAAAAAAAGGTAAAGTAGTATCTCTACTTTGGGTAAAGTAATTTTTTTTTTAAGGTAAGGTAAAGTAGTATTTCTACTCAAGGCAAGATAAAGTGGGATTTCAAAAGAAGAAAAAAGTAGTTTTTTTACCCAAGGAAAAAATAGCATTTCTATTTTAAAGGGAAATAAAATAGAATCTCATTTTGGGAAGAAAAAAGAAAATCTCACTTAAGGAAAAATAAAGTAGAATCTCTACTTAAGATAAGGTAAAACCGACGGATAAAGTAACAGATAACTTGGAAAAAAACCCAAAAATTTACAAAACTATAAAATGTACATTAAGATAAAGGTAATTATTCTAAATTTAAAAGGAAATAGGAATGACTAATTATATCATCATTATCAGAACAATCTACAGCGGAATCACCGCGGGGTAATAAATTTTTAGCATGCCAGGTACCTGCCCTGGAACCATCAAAAAATTTTTTAAATCATATACTAAAGGAGAGATTTTTTTATGAACCAGGAAAGTATACGTTGGAACTTAACCCTTTTCCCCAAACTTTTTTGTTTCACTAAAAAGCGCTTTATTGGGACGCCACATTTTTTTACCAACCTTAAAATTCAAATCCCTTTTTCGGGTTTTAGGACTTTGCCCCTTTTTTAGGTTGGTGAAGCCTTTGACTACTTCAGAAAAAAATTTTTCGAAAATCTGTCAAATCAGCTGCATATTGTTTCATAAAAATTTCTTGTTTCTCATCAAAATTTTTGTTAACAGGATCCTGGGTTTTTGGAAAGTGGAACATGCCTCCAAAAAATTTAAAATACGAAGGAGGAAAACCAGTAACTTCATGAACGGAAGTATTAATGGCCTGTCTGATTTCAGGTACGTGAAGTCCCAATCACCGTTTATCAATATAACAACAAAACAGTGCCAATTGTCCTTTAAAACGTTCAACGAAATTGCACTGTAAAATTGGAGTATATTTTTTTCCAAACCTAAAAATTTTTTTTGAAACTTTGGCTAACTAAGTTGGAACCATTGTCACAAATAAGGTACTGGGGACACCATAATTAAAAATATGTCTTCTTTAAGGTGTTTAACAATAATCGGTGACTGCGCATTTCAAAGGAAATAATAATGTAAATTTAGAAACCAGTCAGCAATTACCAAAATCCATTTTTTCCCTTTTTTGCTACGAGGAAGAGGACCAATCAAAAACGCAATAACCTAAAAGGGGGACGATAAAATTTTTCCCTTTTCCAATTTTAGGAAGGTTTTGTTGGTTTTTGCCCCAAAAAACCAAACAAGCTTTAACGAACTTCAAAACATCGTACGCATATGAGGCCAAAAAAGACCTTGCACTAAAAAAAGTGTTTCCAAAAACCAAAGTGACCCAAAGGGTGGATTATAAAAATTTTCCCAAAAATTTTTTATCCTGTGGGTCTTGGAACCAAAAGGTTTACTTTTTGATTGAAAGTATAATAGGGTTCGTCGGAATGAATTTATAAATTATTTGTTCCCCTCAACCTTCCAGGGGGTTTTTTGGCCATTTCTGAATTTTGTCACGCATGGATGAATACCTTGGGGTCAACTTGATCGGCATCAAAACTCATAACTGAAACTTCCCAAAAAAGGTAAGGGGGGAATAATTCCCCCTCTGTAGTGTCAGAGAGGTAACGAAAAGGGGCGAAAATCAGGTACCACATTAAATTTTTCCTTTTTTTGTGCTCCAAAAAAAAAGAATGCTGCCTTAACTTTATTAACCAAGGGGGAAAGTCTACCCAGTTCTTCAAATTATTTAACCAAAAACTATAATGATCCGTCACAACAGTAAAAAAAAGCGCCCTCAATCCAAGGCCTAAATTTTTCGACACAGAAGATAACTGCCAAACATTCTCGTTCAGTAACGGTTAATTTTTTTTCCCCCCTAGACAAAAGGGGGGGCTAGGCCACTACCGTTCTTCCCCATCAATTTGAGTGAAAACCCCCCACCAAGTCCAACAAAAAGAGGCATCACCTTTATGAAGGGTTTGTGACAAAACAGGAGCAGAAATTAACTTTTCCTTAATAGCAATAAAGGCACTTTCAGCCTCACCCAAAAATTGTTCTTTTTTTTTACCCTTAAGCAAAGCATTAAGGGGGAAAAATGGAAGAAAAGTCCTTAATAAACCTCCTATACCAGGAACACAGGGCCAACAAGACGTTTGACTTCAGTTGTAGTTCTAGGACGAGGATAATTGATCATAGAAAAATTTTTTATCAGGACGTTTTTTAAAAATTATTTCCTACGATGAAACCTAGATTTTAAGAGTAGTTTGAAAGAACTTACACTTCTCAAGATTCACGGGGGAGACCAGCCTCTTCAAGGAGTTTCTTGGCAGTCTCTAAAAGCTCTAGATGATGTTCTAACGTAGGGGAGCACAAGAGAATATCATCCAAATAGGAAAAATATATGGTTCAAAAATTTGGTCCAAAAAAAAGAATCAACAAGTCTCTGTTGCGTCTGCGCACTATTACACAAACCAAAAAAAGGACGACTTTGAACTTTTCCTCTACCAATAATGGGCCGTCTTTTTTTTTGACGCTTCATCCCCAAGGGATTTGCCAAAAAAACTTTCTCAAATCAAAAAACAGATATAAACTTAGCATTACGAAGATTATTCAAAAAACGATCAAATGAGGCAACGGAAAAGAATCATGCTTTTTTAACTCATTTTAAAAAACGTCCATCGAAACAAAATCTATATTTTTAATAATAATGTGGGGGGAAAACCAGACTCTGGGATTCCTCCCAAAAAACCCAGTTTTAAAATTGGGGAACTAATTTTTGTTTAAGATTTTTGCATTAAAAGGGAAAGTAAATAAGGTTTCTTTTTTTAAAAGGTTTGCATTGCCGGTATCGATAGTTAACTGAATTTTATTGGTCGCCCCCCTGTCTTTGCTTCAATCTGCTTAAAGGTCTCAATAACCTTTTCAGCTTTAACCCTATCCATAGGTGGGGGTCATCAAGAGGAAAGTTTAAAAAAGAAAGTTTTTTATTGAAATTAGAAGACAAAGATATAACCTCACTTTTTTGTACAAATATCCCAAGTATTGTTTTTAAAATTTTTCTAATAAATTAAACTTTTTCAAAGTCACTGCCAAAGATAAATGAATTTTAACCGAAGGAACTATTAAAAATTTTATAATCTGTAAAGACTCTCCAAGTAAAAAAAGGAAGTCGGCGAACCCACTTTCTGCTGTGCACCATCAGCAGTATAGATTTGTTTATCTTGCAAAAAAATTTGTTTTAAGACGCATCTGCTTCAAAATTTTTTTTCCCCCCTTTCCAATTACAGAATTTGTTGCACCCGTATCAAAAAAACCAGTTATGTCATAATCAAAAACCCCACCGAAATATAAGGTCTGTTGTCACTTTTTTTTTTCAAAGAAAAAAAGGCGACACTTGGGAAGATACTTTTATTTTTTTAAAAATTAGAAACGAAATTTAACCATTTTTAATCACCGGGGCAAAAAATTATTTTTATTAATTGGGGCCCTTTTTGGGGGAATTAACATCTTGGCCACGACGAGATACTGTTGAAATTATTTTTTAACATTTTGGACAGGTAAAAACATTAGGTTCCCCCCATCGGTAAAAAAAATTTTACGTTTTGCTTAAAAAACCTTAAAAAAAGACCCGTTTTTTTCAGTTAAAAAAACGTAAGTTTATTCTTATTTTGAGGCGTTTGTTTAGTCCCGGGAAAAGGGCCGTGTCCACTTTCGAACTATTTCCGAGTGGCCAGAAAATGAGTCATTATTCTTTTTTAAAAATTAAATTATTAGGTCTACCCTGATTATAAAATCTATTTCTATGAAATCAGTGGGGTCCGAATTTTTAAAAAACCCCTGAAACATTTGAACAGTTAGAACCCCCGAAAAAAGGGAAAGGGAAGCTTCTTCCAGCTTTCAAACCCCAAATTTATAAAGTTTCCACGGAATCAACGGTCTGTAACGCAAGTGCTTGAATATATTCAGGTAATAAATTCTTTTAAATATTTGATTTTTGGTTCCAGCAAAAGGGGTTTTGGCAAACGATTAAAAAAATTCTCTAAATGAGCAATATAAATAGTTACCGATTCGTTTCGCTTTTGTTTTCTCTGTCTTATGGTTTCCCATTTTTCCCCTCATCCGCATAAGGAGAAAAAAAAAACCTTTTTTTTAACCTTTTTTGGCAAGAGAGGCCCCAATTTTTTCTGAATTTTTAAACCCCAAAAATATAAAGGCATCCCCCAAAAAGTTCAACCGCGGCTTTAAAAAAACTCGGTTTCCCGGGGAAAATTACGGGCTCGTGCTAAACAGTAACTCGTTCTAAAAAAAAGAAAACCCTTTTTTGGGGTCCCCCGTAAATTTGATACCCCATTGAAATTGGTTGTTTACTGCCATTACAGGTAACTACCGGATTTACATTCACGACGGCGGAGCTTTTGGGGACAATAGAGTAGTATTGCCAAAGGGGGCATTAGGTAAGTCGAAAACCCTTTCATCTAAGTCAGACTTAGTTTAAAAATAGCATAGGACTCTTTTTTTAAAACGCGATATCATTAGGATCCGGATCAGGGAAAAAGACTAACTCTACCAGTCAAATGAATAATTCTAGACTTTATCCGAGCGAAAAGGAGTCCGTAATTGCCCCTTGAAATCGATAAAAAATGTCAGTGATTGAGGTAATGATTTATTAATAGCACCCCCCTACTGCGAAATTAAAATCATAATTTTCTAAAGAAATCTGCGAACCAGGTTTATTTGCTTTCTTTTCCTTTTTAACAATTTAGACAAAAATTTTTTTCTTATCGCTAACATTTCGTTGCGTTACGACATTTCTAATGGCTAACTCATAATCAAGCTCATAGTCTAATAAATGGTTAACTACAAAAAACTCCATCTTTTTTGAAAATTTAAAAAATTAAAGTTACAACTTATTTTGTGTAAGCAAAAAAAATTTTTTTTTTTTTTATCTTAGAGACCCCCCGTATATAAAGGGAAAAAGTATAATAAAAATTTTTTTAAATTTAATGTTATCCTGTCTGTAAAGTTATAAAGGTTTTTTTCCCGAGTAGGGGGCAATTTTTATAAAAAAAAATTTCTTAATAATTAAGTTAAGCCAAAAAAATAGAGTAAAATTTTTAAATAAAGTCTTAAACTTCAGTGTTATTCATTAAGAAGATAAAGGAAGCAAAAAAAATTATTTCTATACCCCCCGTCACTATTAACTATTCAAAAAAAAAATTTTTAAAAAAATTTTGGTTATTTGAAGCAGATACGTAATTCTTATTATATCACCAAAAAAAAGGTAATAATCAGGGAAATCAATAAAAAATAAAAAGCAAAATCATTCCGGGGAATTTAATAGAGAATAAGCTAGTGTTTATGGCTATTTTAGTTTCAAAAAAATTTTTTAGATATAAACACGGAGGGTAAGCAAGTATTTATGGCTACCCCGAGCTTTAAAAATTTTAAAGGGAAAGGATAAAAATTTGTTAACAAATAGGGAGGCTGCAAAGATAAATTAAAAAACAGTAAAAAGGAGGGTTTTTTCCACAAAAAAAAATAAACTAAAAGCTGTAAAAAAATTCAGTTATGTAATAACTTTTTTAAAAAATTTTAAAAAGGCAAATTTATAAAATTAATTACTAAAAAAAAATTTAAAACCCAAAATTTAAAAAAAATTTTAACTTCAGAAGTATTTATTTAAAAAAAAAAAGCAGAAAATATGTATGTAAGGTAAAAATTACATACCAATAGTGTAAAAAAAAAATAACTTTTAACGTCACTTACTGAATGCGTAATTCCTCCGACAATATCAAAATTTAATTTTAAAAAATATAAAAAATTTTTTAAAATTCAAATCTGAAATAAAAAAAAAAATATATGGTTTTGGGGAAATAAAATTTTAACGGTTTTTTTCCCCCGGGGTAAAGTAACTTGACTTTTTTTAACAAAAAAAAAAATTTGGTAAAACCCCCATTTGGGCGTCAATTTTGAAACGTAATCTATTCTGTAACACTTACAGAACAGGTTACATTTTTTTCCCCGGTTAGCTTTTCGCCTGGTAAAGCAGTTCTGTCGTGAGACAATGTCCTAATTAAGGTAAGATAATTAATTAAGAAAAAAAAAGGGCGCCACGGTATTTTTCCCTTTTTTCGGTTACTTTTTTAAATTGAATTTAACTTGGGGGGAAACACCGAAATTAACCAAGTTTAGAGATTGGGGTTGTTATTAATTTCCCCCAAAAGGGAGGGGAATTTAAATTATAAACAGTCAGTTAAAATAAATGGTTTTTTTTTATATGCTAAACGAAAATTTTTTAAAAAAAAAAATTTTAATTAATTTAGAAACGAAACCCCTGACGATTATTTCTATCAAACTTAACGCAATATTTATTCCAAAAAAGATAATACCGGGACTTGATCAAGCATCCCCAATATTATAAAAGCAATTAACCCCCCCTTTTTAAACAACTAAAAAATTCTTCCCTATCAGATCGGTTCTTACAATTTTGATAGTTGTTTTACTTTTTTTCAAACGATATTAAAAGAAAAAAAAAAACATGTCATCAAATGTAGGTTAATTATTTATTTTTCAAAAAAAAAAAAAATTTCAATTTTAAAATAAATAGATAAAAAAAAAAAAATGGCGAGATGTTGGTATTCCCCATAAAAAAGGAAAGGTAAAACCGGGTTTTCCGGTTGGTTTGGGGAAAAAAAGGCTGCTGGACGACGCCGTGTTTTTACACTGGTAGTGGTCACGTGAAGAGCCAAACCAAAAGGAACGATTGTCGAAACTAAAAATTTTCCAAACAAAAAGAAAAAAAACCAAAAAAAACCCGTTTGAAGAAAAAAAAGTATTAGGAAAACCCTTAAAATTTTTCCCCCAAAACCCTTTTTGGGGTAATAAATTGTTATACAGATATTTATGGGTTTTTTAAGCATGAGTTAACTCACCATTTGCGGGTTACAGGCAAAAGGGGGAAGTCGGGGTTCTTCAGGGGGGAAAGAACATTGCACACTGCTATAAAAACACCCAAAATTAGCAAGATGATTTGGGGTAAAACTAGATTTGAAAATTGAAAGAAAAAATTTTCACTTTTTTTAGAATTTTAACATACCTGTTTGCAAATCAACCGTTAATAGTCCTGATAAAACATCACCAGTTGCCCCCAGCACGCCATACCACCAGAAAAAGCAAATTTTAATGCATCCCCGGGAATTGGCAGAACCCCAAAGGGGAAAAAAACGCCTGAGCAGGAAAAAAGGCCTCTTTTTCCCGGTAAACATCTCCCGCCCGGGAGAGAGAATCGTACCGTGATCGTACCCACATATCGAAGCGTTATCAGTAAAGGATCTGAAACGGCTTTAGTCGGCAGGCGTTACGTGGAAAAGGGCAGTGGTGCCGCAAATTATTTAATAAAAAAAGGGTTTTGAAATCGTTAAATTTATTTGTATAAGAAAATAATTAATTGACGTTGATACTAATTGAATATAATATTATTATTATGAAGAAAAAAATATAAAAAAACAACTTGTAGCTTTAAACGCTACAATTTGGAAAAAAAAAATTGGCAACGTTTCTTTTTGATTTTATCATCAAAGTTGAAAATCAAAAACCTTTTTACCATTCCTTCTTCTTTTTGCACAGAATTCTTGATTTTTACACTAAATTTGTACACAATAATTTACAAACATCTTTTAAAAACTTGTTTTTATATTTATTTTAAAATTTTTTTTTCCTTTAATTGCAAACCTCTGTTTTCACCCCCCCGCCGCCGCAACTTTTTGGCAACCATGTATACACTAGGCTTTTTTTTAAAAAAAATATGGTTGCTGCCTTTTAACTTTTAAAATTCGCAATTTTTGGAAAAAAAAAAAAAAATAAAAAAAAAAAATGGTTTTAAAAGGGGTTTTTTTAAAAAAATTTAATTTTTTTGTAACAATCAAGAATTGTGTACAAAAAAAGGGGGTATAGTGAAAATGAGGGGTTGTTTGATTTTAAAAATTTTAAAGATTAATATCTCTTAAACTAAAAATTGCCGGAAAAAATTTCCCCATCCGTAATCGTTTCCCCGTATACAAATTTGGTCAAAATCGGAGAGGAGGCAACTTTCGAGACAATAATTATCATATTCCGTCACAAAAGATCCACAATAAATCTTTTTTATTTGTTTTAAATATCTAACTTTCTTCGCGAATTCCATATTGTTGCATTTAAGATATTAAAGGCTTTTAACCAAAAGGGTTTGGTTTTCTTTGGGAGATCAGCTTTTTTTAAAGGGCCATACAAAAATTACGTCACACCTTAAGGGGGGGGAGGATTGTGACATTGTGTGACAAGGGATATGGGGGGGGCATCAGCTTTTTTTACTCATATGTAAAAAAATAAATTATTAAAACCAAAAAAATTTAAAAGTAAACGAAAATCTTGATTTTTTTTTTTTTTCAATTATTTAAAATATTTGATTTGATGTTAATTCTATTAAAAAAAAATTTTTTAAATTTAAAAATTTTAAA
>JAHBCN010022263.1:0-13447 GCA_019359885.1 Listronotus oregonensis
CAAGATTTGTCAGAGTCATATTCTCCAAATTCCCTTTGGACAAAGTTTTCAATGTTACTAAAGAATTAATAGTTCATAAGAAGATAAGAAGTAATGAAAAGTGGATTTTTTGGAACAGTTCCTAAAGCAACGGGGAGAAATTATCAGCCTAAAAAATCGAAGGTTCTGCTGCGAACAAGTTATAAATTTTTTGAAAGAAGCGCCGACTGAAAAATATTTGGCAGATAAAGTTGCATTAGTGATAGGTGTATTCGGAGCTTGTAGAAGAGACGAGATTGTGAAAATGAAGTTTTTGATGTGGGGTGATATGGGTCAGCAAAATTTATTGACATTCCAAAAGTAAAAATGGGCAAGCAAGGAGCTTTTTGGTTATTGATGACAGTGAAATGTGCGCAACAAAGTTAATTCGGGACTATGTGTCTTTGCGACCCAAAAGTGCAATTGATAGGTTTTTTTGTGCTATCGTATGAACGATGTACTGTGCAGCCTATAGGTAAAAATACATTTGGAAATATGCTTTAAGATTGCTTTCATTTTGGTTTACCTGATGCAAGGCGTACACAGGTCATTGTTCAAGACGTGCGGCAACAATTCATTCTGATGGGGAGGTAGTTCCCAGAGCTTAATGAGGTTAAGAGGCTGAAGAGTTCTTCGGTAGCACGAGGGTACGTGGATGATAGTGAAAGCTCCAACTTGGCTAATGCTTCCCTTGTAATTGGGAAGAGTATTACTTCAAGTTAAAACAGCAACTGCGGTGGGGTATGGAAATGTGGAATTTTCCGGTCAGTTTGAAAATTGTACGTTTTACTTTAAAAAATAATTTTTATTATGATAAGTATATTGTGTAAGTATGTTTGTATTTTCGTAATAAATGCTTAAATGAAGATAATTTATTGTTTATTTATTGGTAAATTTGTAGGCCCTAGGGCGTTATTTTTTTTTAATAACGCCATAGAGTAATATTTCGTATTTAACTGACTTTGACATAATATTATTATTTGTCAAATAATATACCAGTCGGACATTAAAATATTAACTTATTGTTGAATAATAACAATTTCTTGCAATTGTTTAAACAATTTCAGTTTAAACAATATGGCACCAGGTGATCCCACGGCAGAGAATCGCATAAAAAAATTGAGGTGGAATAGTTTTCGGTACTCAGGCGCCGATTCCTCCTAGACTATCTGGGCTTACTATTTTGTACGGCCATTTCCACTCCTGGTTACGAGGGAAAATCAAATCTCGTTTCATTTACCATTATAAATTTGACAGTAAAAATAATTCCATGACATAAGATAAAGTATACATATATGTAGCTATGGTATAAAGTAGCAAAATCAAACCACCAAGCCAGGTAGCATAAACGATTATCAGAGGTAGCATGCATGATTATCAAAGGTAGCAAGTATGATTAGCACATTATCACTTATTTATCAATTTTTTGACATAGAGAAAAATACACTATGAGTTGTATAATCGAACTAACCTTACACAAAATTACCAGCGACATTAAATAATCTTATTTTTAATTATTTTCGGCATCTCTTTTTTATTACAGCACCTTACCAATTTCTTATATAAAAAATGTATATCAGAATAAGTGTTAAGAAAATAATAAAATAATGAATAACTGTTGCGCTATCCATTTTGGTAACGCCGTTTTAACTACGAAAAATTATTTTTTCTAATTATTTAGGAGGTACATCTGTTAGAAACATAGACTAATAAAGCTCTTTGATTTAATATTTAATTAAATTTAAGTGTATAAAAATTAAAATCGGGGAACGGATGAACATAAATTTGCATAGCGTCTCCGTACGGAACATTCGTCATCTCAAAGCGCGACCAAAAGCTCTACAAGAAACATGAAAGACAAAGAAGTTAAATAGATGAGCTTCGAATAATAGAGTAGATACTTTTTATTCAGGAAATTATAGAATAAAGCAAAATACTAAAATGTATATCTAAATATATTATGCAATAAACAGCACTGCTAAAAAAAGTCAAGCTTTTCTTATTTGCGTCTTAATGTTCTTATTTGGTTATATGTGATTCAATTTTTATCACTTAATAATGAATTATTTAAAATTTTATGCTGGCATTGTCAAACATCTTCAATAATTTGAAAAAGTTTTCAGTAAAAATGATAAAAAAATCCTGCTAAAAACACTATTGCAGGAAAGAACGCAACATACAAACAGCACGTATAGACCCAGTCTCAAGATTTCTGTGAATTCTAGTGCTTCATGCTGGACAAAATAATCTTTAAGACGAGAATTAAAGATAAAGCGGTTAAAAGGGGACAAAGAAACCTCTGCATATAGTAAGTCCGCAGTCTAAAGACTCTTAGGATAAAGGGTCGGACAAAGTGGGAAATTGGAAGCCCTTCAGATGTTCTTCAAACGTATGCATGAGAGTACCACTCCGTGCTCTGCTGAATTATATTTATATGGGTCAATTTTTCGGAGCAGAAGCCATTAAAGTACGATAACAGATCTCTAACAGCACCTCGGTGGACAAAAAAAGAAATATATTTTGTAAGAGTAGAATCATTATTAGGGCGAATTACCCCTGTTTAAATGAAATTCAAAGGTGTGGGAGTCGCCATTCCTCAGACATACGAACAGTATAACAAAGAGTTATACAAAACAAAAGGGAATAAATACTTTTTGGCTCGGTTTGGTTATGGATATAATGTGTTTATGATATTCAAGGTTTTTCTCGAAAGTAACACCCACAAGGTAATATTAAAAAATAATTAAAGGTCATAGATCCGTTTGTGTGCTTAATAAAATTATATTATTTAGGTGAAAAATTCCAGTTAAGTTGGTAAATAATAATTTTACGAAAAAAAAAATTCCTTCTAATTTTTTTAATACTCTAACATATAGAACTGCAGACCAGGATTTCATTTGGAATATAATCCGATATATTTTTTCGCAAATTTGCAAACAAATCTTTAAGTAGACTTAAAAAAATATGTACACCCAGTAATAAAATTAATAAATTAATTCATTTATAACCAATACCACCACATAAAAATATTGTACGGAAATTCAAATAAAGGTAGATAGCCCAGTCTGTAGGTAAAAATAAGGGCTGTTTATGACGTTAATTTGTAACAGGTTGAAAGGTGTTAGAAGTTGTAGAGGGAGATTATCTAAATATGAGTATATAGTTTTAGACTCGAAAAAAGTGTGCAGGGGTGGGGGGTGAAGGGTGAAAAGTTCTAAAAACGTGTTTTTCGCTTCTGCAAGCGCCATTGTTAATTTTAGAGGAATACGTTTAAAATGTTTTTTTTAGGTATTAAAAAAACCTATAATTTGAGCCCGGCTAAAATTGATTTGGTTCATTTGTTTTTGAACAAATGCAAAAAAAAAACGTTAAAAATAGCCATTTTTTGAAATGTTGATAATTATTGCAAAAATATTTTTTTACCCATTTCTGTCATTGCAAAACATTGGTTTTTTAATTCTTCATTAAATGAGAGGTTCCAAAGCATGATTGGATAATTTGATGCTAAGATAATTGAGTTTTACTGATTTTAAAGCCCTAATCTAGTAGGCTATATCTTTTTTGTTTATAAATATTTTAGGTATTACAAACTGTCTTTTGCTTCTTTGAGACTTATGTTTTACTAATTTAGATCAACGAAATAAAAAAAATAATATTAGGTCCTTCGTTTTGAGCCTTGAAAAAAGGTACTTTTTTGTTAATAAACAATTGATATGACAGAGATGACAGATTTATTAATTGATATGTCGTCTAATATAGGGTTTCAGATAAAAAATTTAAATATAAATAAAATTAAGTTTAATTGATTACACAGGCCCACAAAAAAGGTGGTGTGTGCTGGGTGTGGGTATAGGATTTTCTGGAGTATTTTTTTCCGCTGAACACAAATCTGAAGTAAAAATTGGAGGTTAAACAGCAAATAATCAAGAAAAGTTATAATTTCAGATATTAACGATTTTTTTAAATGTAAAGCATCAATATCTTAAAAACTATTAACGATACAAAAAACTTTATAGGACATAAACTATGTATTTTTACAAGACCTTTAATTTAAGTTATATAATTTTTTCATCTGAATGCAATATTTTTCGAGTTATAAACTATAAACTATATATTAGGTTAAATAACCTAATTTTTAGGATTTTTTATGGTATGATTTTGGAAAAAATTAAAAATTAATATTTTTTTACTTTTGAATGTTTAGTGCAAATTTTAGGTAATTTGAAATTTAAATAAATAAAATAACTATTTTTTTTAATATTTGTTTTGAAGCCAGCTTTCCATATTTCTTGGTTTAAAATTCTTATCTAATGCAGTGGGCGCTCCGGCTCCAATTGTTTATTAACAAAAAGTACCTTTTTTCAAGGCTCAAAACAAAGGACTTAATATTATTTTTTCTATTTCGTTGATATAAATTAGTAAAATATAAGTTTTGAAAAAGCAAGGGACAGTAATACCTAAAATATTTATAAACAAAAAAGATATAGCCTACTAGATTAGGGCTCTAAAATCGGTAAAACATAATTATCAACATTTCAAAAACTGGCTATTTTTAACGGTTTTTTTGCATTTGTTCATGAACAAATGAACCAAATCAATTTCAGCCGGGCTCAAATTATAGGTCTTTTAATACCTAAAAAAAAACATTTTTAACGTATTCCTATAAAATTAACAATAGCTTGCAGAAGCGAAAAACACGTTTTTAGCACTTTTAACCCTCCACCCCCCACCCCTGCACACTTTTTTCGAGTCTAAAACTATATAGTCGTTTTCAGGTAATCACCCTCTACAACTTCTAACACCTTTTAACTTGTTATAAATTAAAGTCATGAAATCTAACTACAGACTGGGCTAAGATGAAAACAACCAAAACGCAGACTAATACATTTGAAACCAAATGGAAAAAAACACATCCACACTAAGCCGACCAAAACTGAACAAAATAAAAAGCATTTGTATTAGTTTTGATTAAGCATTTTGCTCATCTTAAACTAATGACATTTCTTACAAAATATGTAAATATATGCTCAACTCTTTAATTAATTTACTACTTATAAAGAGCTCTATTGTAAGTACTATGTGCATTATGAGTATTAAGGTTTTATTTGGGGGCATTTAATTGGCAGTTGTGGGGAATAATAATTGGGTGAATTTTGTCATCCTGTTTTTCCACTGCTTTAACTTTATGTGTTTATTAATGGAATATTCCTTTAGTGTATTGCGGCCCCTACCTGCTTTAGGCAGCAGCCTATCTGAAAGAGTTTCTCGATTAACTAAGTCCTTACCTGGATTTGTCCTTACTTCACCTACGGTAAACATTAAGCCAGATTCAGACAGTGCGTATTATAGACCATTTCCTTGCTGCTTCACTTGATTTAATAAGCAACAACACCCTTGATCACACACTAGTTGGTAAATTACCCGCATCAAAAGCGACTCGTACCAAATACTTACGTTGATTGAATTCAAAATTAACCAAAACGAGTTAATCTGTTTAACTAAATAATATAAAATACAGTTCTTTATTGTTCAATTCAAAAGACAAAAATTAACGAAATAAAAGTTAAAGAAATGAATCTAGGACCAACCAGTGATTTAAGTGACTTAAAATCTTTTAGAGTCATTCTTGTTAAATTTTTACTGTTTCCTCAATATATAATAGATTGTCATGTCTTAAATAAATGTGTTGCCAGACAGAGAGAACCATCGACAAAATATTTCCTTTACTTACAAGTAACATATACGTCCGTTCTTTTTTTTTTTGTTATTGTAAACATGGTTATAATTGCTAATATTCTAGTATGGTAAGTGATATTGAAGTCACTTTTTTCATGAGTAACGCGATCACTGGCTGCTCACCTTTGATTCACGTTGACTCGCGAATCATATTCATGATTCGATACTGATTTTTTTAAATTTGCGAAAAAAACTTTTTATTATTAAAACGTTGCTTTCGATATGCTAGAAACGTTTTTATACTGTTGCTATACCTACGAGACCCTCCGAATTGGTTTAAAGGACTTTCCCAGTACAATCTAGTCTATTTTTACTCTAGAGTAAAGCCAAAATTTATAGGTGTATTCCCGGTTGCTATAAAGATATAAATTAAGTGGACCGTGGATGTATACTTAGTATGTATACTACTTAGCAATAGTGCATTGCGCCGTGAGGATTAAAGAAAAAGGGAGTAAAGGAAAAAAATATCGTCATTTACTCAGATAGCCAAGCGGCCCTGAAGGCCATCAGTTCCCCAAAAGTTACTTCCAAACTAGTCGGGGACTGTATACAGGCCCTGGAAAAAGTCGGCTTGGCAAACAAACTTACGGTAGCCTGGGTACCAGGCCACGAGGGCCATCCAGGCAACGAAGAGGCCGACGACCTAGCCAAAAGAGGATCAGCCGCGGAAATGATAGGCCCGGAGCCATTCTGCGGTATCTCGGCAGGTCTCTTCAAAGCATCTATTAAGAGTTGGGTAGACAGACAGTTTCAAAGCTGGTGGGTACAAACACCGGGACAACGACAGGCAAAGCAGTTCATTAAGACCTGCTCGGCCAAGTTTACATCGGACCTACTGAGCCACAGCCGTAAGGTCGTAAGGATAACGGTAGGTCAACTAACAGGACATTGTAAACTCAACAAGCACCTGGAAAGAATAAACCTGGTGGAGGATAGCCTGTGTAGGTTCTGCCAGGAGGCTGAAGAAACAGCCTTACATGTGTGGTGCCATTGCGAAGCACTATGCAGGCTCAGGTTTACTAGGCTTGGGGAGGAGAAGCCAAAACCGGCAAGTTATATGGAGTGGCCAGTGTCGAGACTCTGGAGTCTAGTTAAGAAGACGGGCTTGGACAAGGTACTCTAAAGAACGATAGGAGAAACCACAATAAATCTGGTAAGGTTGCAGTGGTGGAGGTCATTTTTCACCATCTCCGCTCAAATAATCTAATCTAATCTAATCTAATGTATACTTTATTTGTTGCCAGAAAATTACTTTAATTGGTAAAGCTAAAATTACATTTTGCCCTGTAAAGCCATTTTTAAGCTAGAGCGCCAATGGAATGACTGACCGACGAATTTGGGAAATATTTTTTTATGTAATTCAGGGATGCAAAATTTAATTATTTGTGATTTTCTTTTTTTTTCTCCTGCGAGAAAATCAAAAATAAATAAAAAAATATTATTTAAAATAATTTATAGGATATACTCTACATATTCAACCTCCACAATCAAATAAGTCATAACTTACGTTTGGAAGTACAACTTTTTCGTTTGAGAATTTAATTTATTCGGCAGCGGTGTATCAGATGTGAAGGAAAAAGCGGGCAGAAACCGGTGTCACGGAACATAAACATTTACTTATGTTTCTATTAAGAGTACCGACATCCCATTAACACCAACACAGTTAAGATATCTGCCAGCAAAATCTCTGGGAAGTGTAATTTAAATTCTATATCTCTACCAAATAAAATTATTTTTAAAAGTTTTACAATTTGTTAAGTGGTTATCAAAGAGGCATAAATAATTTTTTCTATTATAATTATTATTAACCTATTTTGCGCTATCATCTAAAAAAAGTGTATTTTCACTTTCTGAAACCAAACAATTGTGCGAAGCAAAAACATAGGTCCATCATATTCTCAATTGTCTATAAATTACCGCTAACTGTTGATATTAGTGATCAGAAAACAAAATTAAATTTTTCATAATAAGCAGTACTCTAATAGCATTTAAACGATATGTTAAGAAAACAAAACATTTAAAATACGCAGCACTGTCACCCTCTAAAATAAAAATGTTATAGAAAAAATTAAGATCTAGCACCAAATTGATGTCACATGTCAAGAATTTGTTAATAAAGCATCACGTTTATCCGTTCATCTCTATCACTAAATCTATTTCAAATTCAAATTCAAATTATATATTACATGTATGCCAATTTACAAATATTGGATATGGTCGTCAATAAAAAAGGTCTAGAGACCAACTATTATAACAAAAAGAAAAAAGAACAATACAAATATCATGGATAGACAATTTGAGCAACACCCTTACGCTAACAATCATAATGAAAAGGGCTGTTATGTCCAATCCACGTGTTCATCACCTAAAAATTCACTTACTGAATAATAGCATTTTTTCGCCAAATAGTTTTTTATTGTTTGTTTAAACACACAGTAACTGAGTTCTTTAATTTGAAGTGGTAGGTGATTAAATAGTTTAACTCCTATATATGAGGGTGCGGATTCAAATATTTTTGTCTTGTGTTTTTCAACAACATAGTTGTCTTTATTTCTAGTCCCGTACATATGATTATGTTTTTTAAATTTGGAGTTATTACTTTTTATATATAATAATAATTTATAGATATACAAACAGGGGACTGTAAGAATTCTATTTTTAATAAAAGTTGTTTTGCAAGATTGTCGATATTGCAAATTGTATATCAATCTAACAACCCTTTTTTGATTTATAAAAATTCTTTGTATATCAGTTGCTGAACCCCACAAGACAATATTATAACTAATATGGCAATACACCAGGCTATAATACATATTTAGGAGATAATTCAAACCCAAAATTGACTTCAGCTGACTAATAACAAAATATGCCCTGTTAATTTTCTTACTAACACACTCTATTTGGCCACTTCATCGCAAATCATCATTTACCAACAGTCCCAGAAACTTTACTTTATTACTTGCACCAAGATAAGATCCATCTCGCAGACTAATTCCCTGAATATCAGGCTTTTTTTTTGTAAAACACCAAAAATTTAGTTTTATTTTCGTTAAGTATGAGGTTATTAAAATCACACCAAGACCTAAACTCAACCAATGTTTTCTCAACATTTTTATTTAGTTCCTCCGGGTTCGGCGCTGACACCACCACCGAAGTATAATCTGCATACTGTGTTATTTTAGCAGCTGTAAGATTATTGGATAAATCGTCAACATATATAATAAACAGAAGTGGTCCCAGTACGGAACCCTGAGGAACTCCAATGTCCATAAAGTGTTCTCTTGAAATACTATTTAAAACCCTTACAGCTATTTTTCTGTCAGTTAAGAAAAATGACAGCCACTCATATATACAGCCTCTGAAACCCAGAGAATATATTTAAAACAATTGTAATTTAGGCAATCAAACGCCCTGGAAAGATCAAAGAAGAGCCCGGCCACACACTCACCCTTATCCAGTTTACGATAAACTTCATTTAGAAAGTCAGTAGCCGGATCCTCCGTCGATTTACTTTTTGTTTACTATATGTTTTATTTTTAAGAAAATTAAGAAGTTTATAATAGAAAATATACGTGAAATAAATTATTAACAAAAAATAAACAACAATATTTAACAGTAAACTAATAAACTGTTATGTAAAATACAAAAAAATATGCTAAAATTATCACTTATAATCTCCCTAGAGCTTGAATTATTTTTTAAAATTTTTTTAAAAATTTTCTTATAAAAAATTCGTAATAGAGAAAAAATTTACGGAGGTTAATTCAAGCTTGCGGGAGATTCGGTACGAAAAATTTATACCAAAAATAATTTCAAAAAAAAAATATACAAATTTTGACAATTTGGCAAGCGTTTATTTTGCTGTGAGGTTTGGTGTTTTAATATAAGGTGGCTAATTAATTACTTTTTTGACACTTAGACGTTTTAAAGTCGTGCCCAGTAAAATTTTGTTTGTGATTGAGTTGAGTACAAATAAAGCCTTTTCAAAACGAACTGAGGTAGTAACTTAATCTCCAATACAATATTTGGAAACAGTTTTTGGCCTTTCGTGAAGAACGGAAATACAAAGCTGGAGAACAAACATTAGAATTTTTGGATCGAGTTGATTACACTCTAATAAAATTACACAATGTCATAGAACTAGAGTTTAGGGAAAAACGTATGTCTGTGTTTCCATATATTGTGGTTATACGCTTATTTATTCATCATTTTTCTAATTTCCTTGTACTCTAGTAAAATAAGGTTTGCATCTTTGTATCAAGTTAATTATATTCTTTTGAAAAACACAATATTATAGTGCTAGAGGATAGGGAAAATAGGTTATAGTCACATGTGTTATTTTGGGAGGGTAGGTGTTTTGTATTAAAATAGTTTGAATTTGTTTTTTTTCACTTTCCTTTTGCCGTAGAAAAAAACTATTCTCAAAATCCTTAAATGAACACATTTCTTCATAGTCTAATAATCTTATACTACTAGAAAAAAGGGAAAAATTTAATTATTCTCTTCAAAGTCAAACAATTTAACGCGGTAAGTATTTAGGGGGGAAAAACATAAAATCTGCGAAGTTCTGTAACTGGCAGCGCTTTGGGTTTAAAATGACGTTTCACCAAAAATTTTTTTTTTGTTTATTAATTTTTGCCCCGCCATATTAAATTTTGTTGTCGCAAAAAAAAATATCATAAAATAAATAAAAAATTGTACAATCTTTGTTCATTTTGTAGGGAAATTTTTGGGCATACCTATTGAAATTTATCAAAAAAATATAAAATATTTAAATATTTGGTGAACAATTTTTTCTTAAATCCCGAACAAGATCTATTCAGAGGTATGAGAATATTTTTCCCAAAAAATTATTCCATTTTTCACCCAAAAAACCCAATGTTAAAAAAAGAAAAAAATCATACCCAAGTATTACTTTTTTTTTCATGAAGCATAGACATTTAAAAAAAGAAAACCCACGGCTCTTTATTTTATTCGCCTTTAAATGAAAAAGAAGTGGAAAATGAATTTAAAGAAATATTTGGAATTAATAATTGATGTTGTTAATAATAAATAAATGTACCTACCTACTTATTATTGAATTGAAAATAAATATTTGTAAAACTTAATCTACGCCTCTGTGGTTATTTTTGACATCTGCACGTGACAGCTGTAAACCAGGGAAATTACACTTATTAATTTTTCAACCAGGTCAGGCCCAAAAAAATTTTCCAAAAAATTTCGGGTTGTTCCCAAAGCAACCTGTCAAAAAAAGGCATCTGATTGGCTTAAAACAACTGGTATAAAATTTTCAATTTATTAATGAATATTTTTCCATTTATCTAGGAGTGATCTACTGCCAATATTAATTTTTATTTAAATGGTAAGTTTGTTAAAAGTGGATTCATTTTAGGTAGAATTTAATTAATAAGAGTATATTTTAACATACACGTTTTCAAGTTTTTCATACTACAGATAGAATTGAAATTTTTCGTAGTGAGTTGCGTGTTGCGGTTGAGTGGCTGTCAAAATATATTTAGAGTTGACAAATCTACAAAAAGTCAATATTAGGAAAGAAGGAGATCTACACAAAAACCAAACAACATGACAAGTAGTCTACGTGACAAAAAAAGGTTTTTTAATTGTTTGTCGATAGTTATTCGACCTTTTGAACCACCGATATATATTAGGTCACAAAGGGGTTATGTTGTATATTTTTATTCAATATATTTTTTTAACGTATAGCATGCAATAGCCAATAACTAAACAATAAGGTGTTCAGTCAGATGGGATAATCAATAACAAAATAAAGTTTAATAAAGTATTAAAAACCCTCAATTCCTTATACAGTTATTCACAGATCCGGGCATTAATGTAATAGGGTAGTTTATATCCTTTTGGGTTATCTTATTTCACAATCCAAGTTTATGGTTACTCTGGTGAAATATGGTCTGGCCTTGTATTGTTAAAAAATATGGTTTCCAATCGTCTAAAACAGGACTTTCCAACCAGGGGGAACGTCCCCCTAGGGGGAAGTAGAGAAATGTCAGGGGAGGCGTAATAGAAACGTTTGCCTTTCCGAAAAAAACTCTATTTAACGCTTGGGGTAAATTGACTGTTCCGAATTGCCATTCAATTGCTGCTATACAAATATCGACAAGTAACAACGCGACGGGTGATACGCACCCCGCCCCACCTTTTCGCTGGAATCCATCTTTCACTTATTAACCAATTGCGTGCCGTAATTCGCTCCTGTCAATAGTTGGTTCACAAAAAAATATAAGTTTCGTTTTAAGTTTGTTAAGTGAGATAAGATTCTGATCACAGAAGTGAGCTGGTTATTAAAAGGCAACATGTCAGCTCGCCTTTATAAATTAGGAGAATTAAAAAAAAAATTTATTCAACTATTTAAAAATAAACAATTTAAGTGGGAGCTAGCCTATTTGGCTCATATATTTGAAGCCCTGAATCAGCTAAAATTAAAACTTCACGGCAGAAATGGCACTTTGATTAGTAACTATAATCATATCCAAGGTTTCTTATCAAAGCATTAACTTTGGTAAAATAAGGTATCTGCTAAAAATATATTTCCATTTTCACAGCTATCAGAAGCAATTAATAATTAAAAACTGAATAAAGATTTAAAATCTAAAATAGAAACTAATTTAAAAAGGTTGGAAAACCCCAATTTTTAAAATACTATGAAGATGTTAATTTTGGGCAATTTAAATGACACATAAAAGGGAAACCCTTTGTTGTCGATGTCCCAATTACCTAAAGAAATTAAAAAAAAAATTTCTAAAAATGAAAAACCGACTCGACCATAAAAAACGACTTTCATCTCTTTTACATTTGAGAAATTTTTTGGGTCAAACGAGTCCTTGTTAATCCGAAAGTTTCTTTTTCTTGCTTGGGAAAAAACTTATTCCATTTTTCCACTTATTTATGCAAGACAGGTTTTTAGCTTCAGTTTTAATTTAAAAAATAAAAGCGAAATTGCCTTGCCGGGATAGCGATTTAACCATAGCTCTAGCAAATACTGAACCCCGAATCGACCAACTGGTTACAGAGCATGCAAGCTCAAATATCTCATTACATTACTTTAAAACTTTTTTATTTTTTTGTTCCAGAATTACTTTAAAATTTTTGGATATTATCAAATTATCAAAATATAATTTAAACAATTAAAAAATAATAATAAAATAATATATATAATTAAAAAAAATTAAGAAATGTAAATGTAAAAGCAATTAATGATTAAAAGAGTATCCCTCTTCTATTAAAGATACATAATAAATAAATATATTGTATCTGTATTGTACCTATTTAACATTCAAATAAATAATTTAGTTAATATAAAAAATGTGTTTCCTATTTTTGTTTAAAACCTAATTAAGGAGGGCATGAAAATGTTTTTTTGTTCGGGGGGCTGGGAAATAAGGGTTGGAACCCCGGTCTAAAGATATAGAAGAACATGTAATTTTGCTAATTTCTAAATGTTTTAAAGGGCTAGGATGTTACCTTTTCTAAAGACGAAAGGTGTTCATGAACATATCATACCATATAGGATGCGATACAACCAAGATTTAACGAACATGCCTCCTATATCAAAATTGTTAATACATTCATGCTTTTTTCCCTTTTTTAAAAATTAAAAAAAATTTATCCCTAATTTTGGGGCCAAAAAGGGGATTATTATTATTTTCTTACCCAC
>JAHBCN010022264.1:0-13491 GCA_019359885.1 Listronotus oregonensis
CAAAATATTTTTTTTATTTGCATGGTTAATAAAAATTAAAAAAAATTACAGTGCAAGTCCATATTTTAAAATTAAATTAATAAATTAAAAACAAGTTATTTTTTAGAAAATTTGTCCGATTCTTTGATTAGGATTTTACTTGCATAAAAGATTTTTTTTACATTGCGTACCAAATTTGACATATGACGTTATCTGTGATTTTCTTAAATCGGAAACCAAGATGTTTTAAAAATATTTTTAAGGTGCATATTAAGTCATACAATATTGTCGAATTACAATTTTTTCTTTCGTGTCGTTTGTGAAATATTAAATAACAAAATTTTTCTTCAAAAATAAACCACATTTTAATCACTCTTATAGTAAACACGCTAAAAATTTAAAGTAAAAGTTTTTCGACCTTTGCGAATCGATTTTGCATGCCAAGTTTCATGATTTAAAAGTTTTTAATTTCAAAAATTAACTCTTGATAAGGTAAAATGACACTGTGAACAAAAAAGTTTCTAGGAATTTTTTTGATATCGACATCCTAAATAATCGTAGCAAGGTGACAGCTTATAAATTTGACAGCTAACGTCCTATTATGATCATTTCATCGGAACTTTTTTGGTCGCAATAACATTTTATCTTAATGAATCTTTTTGCTTTGAAAGCTGTTTGAGTGTGACTATCGAATATGTATTTGGGTGTCTCGTAAAAATTCTTTTTTGAAAATCTAAAATTTGGGTTCAAAACCACTCATCCCAAACTTTCAGCATATATTAAAAAATCAATAAAAATATAAATAATATCTGGTTTATTTTTCCGGTAAAACGAGTCAAAGTTTTTTCTTTTTTAATAACCTATTAAATTTATTTTAAGATAGATACTCGCACTGTATAATAGATAAATGTATACAACTAAGAGGAGTTTTGATAAAGTAGTTTATACTAAAAATTAAACAAAATATTTTTTTTTGTATAAATAGTTTTATTATAAAAAATTAATATCAAATATGTATAAGCTGTACATACACATACCAAAAAACAAAAAAAACTTAGATTTAGACAGAAATAATATAATTAAAATTAAAAACAATAAATTCTTTCCTGAAAAAGAAACTTAAATCACAAAATTTAAACCCTGAAATTACCAACATTAGACTCACAAATTTGAGGTAAAATAAAAAACTTAAAACAAAATATTTAATTAAATTTACAAACTTTAATCTAAAAATGTACAAACCTAACAATAAAAACTTAAAATTATAAAAGTTAAGAAGAAAAAACCTACCATTTTATGTCCTATATAAAAACAATCATCTAAAATTTTACAACCTAAAACTACCAAACTTACATTTGCCAAACTAAAAATTAAAAAAACTTAAAACTAAATGTTTTATAAAGATTAACTGGTAAAATAAAATATGCAAACCTGAAATTATCAAAGGTAGAATTACCAAACTTAAAAATTAATGTTTCTTAAAAATCACCAACTAAAATCTATTAATATACAAAACTACATTTACCAAACTTAGAATTAAATTAAAATAAAAAACTTACAACTAAGTATTTTATAAGTATTACAAGCATAAACCTAAAAATATACAAACTCAAAATTATCAATTGTAGAATTAAAAAACTTAAAATACTTGTGTTCCTTTGTAAAAATATTAATCAAAAATCTAGAAATATACAAACCTTAAGTTACCAAAATTAGAATAAACAAACCTAAACATTAAAAAACTTTACATTAATCACATGTCTTATTTAAAATTATTTGACTCTTCTCTAAAATATAGATTTTTGCATATTTTTAAAAAATAAACTTTATATATATATATATATATATATATATATATATATATATATATATATATATAAAAAATATATATATATATATAATATATATATTATATATTTTTTATATATATATATATATATATATATATATATATATATATATATATATATATATATATATATATATATATATATATATATATATAAAAAATATATATATATATATATTTTTTATTATATATATATATATATATATAAAAAATATATATATATATATATATATATATATATATATATATATATATATATATATATATATATATATATATATATATATATATATATATATATATATATATATATATATATATTGTCCCGGGGAAAAAAAACCCCCGGAAAATTTTAAAAAAACCCTATTAGGGAAAATTCCCCCAAATTTTTCCCTTTTCCCCCCCCCGGGATAGGGGGACAAAAGGACCCCCTGGGAAAACTTTTTTTTTTGAATAACAAAATACTGGGGGAATTTAAAATTTTTTTAAAAGATGGTTACTAGATAAGTTTTCTTGAAATATACCCAAAATCATATTTTTTTTTTAGTTTGCCAGGGACGGGCAAAATTTTACAAATAAAAAGAAAATTTTCCCCCCGTATGAAAAAGGTTCAACAATATTTTTTTGGGGGGTTTTTAAACCCTTTTACTACAAAAAGTACTCTTTTTGATAAAAAACCTTTTACGAAAAAAAAAAATATGATTGGAATTTTTTTTTTTTATTATACGGGGTTTTTCCAAAATTAAAATTTAAAAAAAGTTTTTTTGGGCCCCTTTTTTAAAAAAATTTTTATATGAACGTATGTCCTAAACGTATTAATTTTTTTAGATACAGGGGAGGTAATTTTTTTTTAAAAAAAATCTTTTTTATTTAATATATGTAAAAACTTTAAAAATTTTAATAAATGTGGGATACATATACCATGTCTTTTTTTTTAGTGTACCACTTTTGTTTTTTTTCCAAAAAGGGGCCCCGGCCCAAAATTTTGTACAAACCCTTTTGGGGGAAAAAAAAAAAAGGGGAAAAAAAATCTTCTTTTTACATATTACATTTATGCCAAATTTCATTAAAATTCTCTATAGTATTCAGGTATTAAAATTTAAAATTTTTTTTAAAAATTTTCCACCCTTTATCTAAAAAAATTTAAAACTTTTTGAACATACGTTTATATGAAGTTTTCTTCTTAAAATGGGCCCAAAAAATTGCTTCCCGAAATATTGACGTAAAATTGAAAAACCCCCCTTATAATGTAAAAAATTTTCCAACCATGATATTTATTTTCTCGTGAACGTTGATTTTTTTGATGAAAATCTTTTTTGTTTAAAAGGTTAAACTATCCAAAAAAAAATTTAAACCCCTTTTCATCAGGGTGTTAAAAAAAAAATTCAATTTTGTGACAAAACTAGTCCATTCCCCAAACTAAAAAAGTGAAATATATTTTGGGCCCCTTTTAGGAAACTTATCTAGTAACCATCAATTAAAAAAAAAAAGAATTAAAGTATTTTAATTTTTTTTTTAAACAAAAACCATTTCCAGGGGGGGCAGTTTTACCTTATCTCCGTAAGGGGGGGGTATGAAAAAATTTATGGGAACTTGTCATCTATTTTTAGGTTTTTTTTTAGATTCCCAGAGATTCCTACTGTTCTGGGACACCCTTTTTTATATATATAATATATATATATATATATATATATATATATATATATATATATATATATATATATATATATATATATATATATATATATATATATATATAATAATATATATATATATATATATATATATATATATATAAAATATATATATATATATATATATATATATATATAATAATAATAAAATAAAATATAATTAAATGTCTCAAAAAATTGGGAAAACCTAAAAAAAATTTTTTTTTATTGATTTTACGAAAAAGTTATTCCTCAAAAAAATTCTGGGGGGCAAAAACCCCCAAAACACAACTAAAAGATATTATTTTTTTCAGGCATATGAGTTTTGTTAAAAAGTTTGAATTTTGCCCAAGGTAAAGTCCCCCTTAATTTTTTTATAATTTAAAAAAATTTTATAAAAAAATTTGATTTGAACAAAAAAACCTGTTTAAATATGAAATTATACCCATGTAAAAAAAAAAAGTTTTGTTTTTTTTAAAAAAAAAATTTACCTTATTTCTTATAAAAAAAAAATTTTTTCCCAATCCTACCCCACTTTTTTTTTATGTCCTTTTTTAAAACTTAGAATATTGACCTGAAAAAAAAGTTACTATAAACCCATCTGCATAAAAAAGATACTTTTTTTGGGGCCTAGGAGCACCCCTTCTCGAGATAAATTTTTAAAGGATTTTTATTTTTATGGAAAATAAATTTTTGGGGGCCAATTTTTTCAAATTTTTATAGTGATAGTTCTTAACACGCTGATCAAAAAATTTTCAGGGCAAAAAAACCCAAAAAAGTTTAACCCCCAAAATCACCCCTCAAATGTCCCCATATCCCCAGGGACCTTTAAGGGGGGGATTTTGGGGGGGGGGGCCCCCGGGGTTTTCCCCAAAACCTTTGATCGGGGTGTTAAAACTATTGCTTGAAAATTAAAAAAATTGGCCAAAAACCATAACAAATTGCCGGATTTTTTTTAATGCGTTTATCTCAAAACCCGCCCCCGAGACAAAAAAAAGTATCTTTTTTTATGCAGATAATTTAAAAGGTTTAAAAAAATAAACGGGTCAATATTCAACAAAAAAGTTACCACATCTCAAAAGGGGGGGCTTCCCCCCCTAGGAACATCAAAAAAGTGGACAATTTAATTTTCTCGCCTCAGAAAAAAAAACCCTATCCCAAATTTTGTACAGTTATGTCTTTGGTTTTTAAAAATTAAAAAGGGGAAAAAAAAGCAAAATTAAAAATTTTTAAATTTGTATCTTTTTTATTATCATCTTTCGGGGAAAAGGGGTTACGTAAATTAAAGTATTTCGACCTAAGGCATCTGCTGTCTCTTTGTGTCCCATTACTTTTCGGACACCCTGTATACAGTATGTCTCAGTAAGTTGGAACCATATGGAAAACTTTTTTTATTATTAATCTTACGAATAAAAGTTATTATACCATTTTCTTTATATTTAAAGTTTCAGGCAAGTAGGTTTTTTCACTATTGTCATGTATGCTGTAATGACTGGTTCTTGTTTTAAGACTGGATATGGTGGTGAACGGTATTTAGAATACCCGGCTTCAATTTGGCATAATTTACTCCACCTTTTCGATCTTTGGGAGCCATATATACAGGGTGAGTCAACGATAGAGTAAAGTTCATTATTTCATTGGTTTCAAAAGTTATGAGAAAATAGTAAATACAAAAGATGTAAAGATTCTTAGGATGCACAATTTAAAATTATTTTAAAGTATGCTCAAATGGCTAAAAAAACGGGAAAAATCAGACATTTTTTTTAAAAGAAACACCCTATTTTTAAATTTTGTTTTGAATTCCTTTTTAAAAATTTTTCCTTTTTATTAATAATAATGCATACCTAAACCTAATAGTTTTTTCCCAATATTTCAATTTTTCTAAAAAGAAAATAATTTTCACACTTGCAAAAAAATTACGATAGCGCCATTATTTTTGAAGGTAATAGGTATATGACATACTTAATAAAAGTTGTGGGTTTTTGTAAGATCTTTCAGAAAAATAATAATATATATGGTGCGCCATTTAAAAAAATCGAGATTTTTTAATTTAAAAAGATCCAAATATATTGTTTATTTTTAACCTTTAGCATCTAATTAAAAATTTCCTTATATATCTTTTACGTCATCTTCGAATAACGCTAATATCAAATGGTGATCTACCCAAAAAAAATGGCGCTATCTAATTTTTCAAGTGTGAAAAATTTTTTTCTTTTTTGAAAAAATTTAAATATTGGAAAAACTATTAGGTTTAGGTATGCATTATTATTAATAAAAAGTTGAAGAATTTTAAAAGGAATTTAAAACAAAAATTTAAAAAAAGGGGGTTTCATTTAAAAAAAAGTATGTTTTATTCGTCACGCTTTTTTTAGCCATTTGAGCATACTTTAAAATAATTTTAAATTGTGCATCCTAAGAATCTTGACATCTTTTGAAATTTTCTATTTTCTCTAACTTTTAAACCAATGAAAATAATGAACTTACTTATCGTTGACTCACCCTGTACTATATATATATTCTGGGGAAGTCTGTGAATGAGACCCCCCTTTATTGCTTTAAATATTTAAATTGGGGAAAAAAAGTTTTATAAAAAGATATTTTGGTTTTTTCTACTCTATATTTTGCAAACAACGTTATGTATACAGGGTGTATCAAAAAGTCCGTACAAGAACAAAGTTCATTTTTTTAAATGGCTCCTCATATTTTTTGTTACATTTTTGTTTTCTGCATAAAATTCTAGATATTTTTTATTTAGCATATCATATCCCTATATTCAACTGTTTGGATATTCGGTTTAAAAAAAAAATTTGAAGGGCAAAATCCTCCTTTTCATGTTGTTTAACGTTTCTTTGGTTTCAGCGGTTTTTTTAGGTTGCATAAAACCCTATATGCTATAGAGATTTTAAAAAATGTCATAATACGTTTTATTAATCTAAAAAAAAAAATGTTTTAATCGTTTTTTTCTTGTTAAGGGTTTTTACCTATTTCTATATCATGTGATATCAAATTACTTATTAATTATTACTATGGCTGTTTTTCACTTTACTAATACCATATAAACGTAAAAAAACATTGAAAGATGGCGGTTTTTTTCATTAAAAATTTTGTTTTAAATAGAATATCTCGAAAACAATTGAATTAGAAATTGATATGCCAGAAAAAAAATATCTAAAACTTTATGTAGAAAGAAAAATGTAACAAAAAAAGGGGGATTTTAAAAAAAATTTTTTCCCTTTCTTTTTTCAATTGAATATTTAAAGGAAAAAGGGGTCATTTCACAGACTTATTATATATATATATTATTTTATATAAATTTTTTATATATATATATATATATATATATATATATTTTTATAAAAAATCTCAAAAGAAAACGATTCTTATCGGCATCTCAATTCTCTTTTAACATCGGGGTTGTTTCAAATTCGGTATATTTTTATCTTACCCAAGATTGGAAAAAAGGACCCGATGAAGTTTTCTTTCCCTTTTTTTTTTTTTATTATCCAAAATTTCCCCCAAAAGTTCCATCTCCCTTTTTTGAAGGGCAAGCAAAAAAAAACTATCTTTTAAGATTATTCATTATGGTAAGGTAGTTAAATTTGAATCCATCACATTAAACCCCTTGGGGTTTTTGTTCAATGGAAAAAAATAGGGGCCTTTTTAACCCTTAAAAAGAAAAGAAAGTACTTGGGGGAAAAATTTGGTTTTTAAAACCCCCCTTAATTCATTCCCCTATTTTTCAAGTTTTAAAAAAGGGGTGTTTTTTTGGGATAAATAAAAATATTCTCTTTTGCGTTTAAAAAATGAAAGGATAATGTTAAATTTCATTTCAAGTGTTTCAAAAAATTTTTTATCTGTATCGTTTAAAAGACCCCATTGTTTTTTGGTAGTAAAAAAAGTCAAATGAACCCCTCTGAGAATTTAAAACCCATGATAAAAACTTTAACTTTATTATAAAAAAAGAAAAATCAAAAAAAATGTTTTTTCGGTTTTAAATTTTAAAAAACAAAAAAAATTTTATAAAAAAAAGAAAATAGAAAAGAAAAAAGGTTTGAAGAGGGAAAAACAAAACTTAATCAGCTGAAAAGGAATAACTTTCCGGAAAAGAAAAAACGGTGGGGGGTTTTCCCAAAAAATTTCAAATTTATAAAAAATTTCCCCTTAACCCAAACAATGATCCGCAAAAACCCGGTCAGGTAAAATCTGGGTCAAGTCCGGGGAAAAAACCCCGCCCTCCAAAAAATGTCAAAAAAAGTTAAAAATCAGGTAATTTAAAAGTTATTTTTTTAAAATTTAAAACTTTATATTTTAACCCCAAAAAATTATTGTTAAAACTTTTCAGATCGAAAACCATAAAATTCCTGCTGTTGCTTTCAACGAATCCATCTAGAAGAATCCGAAGAAAACAATACGATTTTTAAAATAATATATTATACCAGAGAAAATTACAATTAATTTTCTTTAAATATTTAATATGCACCAAAAAAAAAAAACAAGAAAGGTGCCATTCTTTGGGTGAAAAAAACTTTCCCAAATAACTCCCTGGTTTTTTCATAAAAACTTGACATCGTGATTTTTGATATATTTTTTTATATATATATATATATATATATATATATATATATATATATATATATATATATATATATATATATATATATATATATATATATATATATATATATAAAAAGGGGCCCTACTCCCCCTTCTTATGTCTCATTTATTTTTCTGGCTTTCTTTTTTGCAGACGTTACCTTTAACACACGGTGCATTTCAGGAAAATAATTTTGGTTAACAGGGGTTCCCAAAAATTTGGCGTCCGATGGGGCTTTTTTTTAAAGGGAAATTATATTTTTGTATATTTTACCTTTGTTTATTTTTATTCCCCCAAAAATTTTGTCAACCTCAGTTTAGTAATTTCAAAAAAAAAAAATAAAAAAAAAACTTTTTGCACCATTAATTTAAAAAAAATAAAAATATCAATATTGATAAATAAAATTAAACAGAACTTTTAAAAAAGAAATTTGCCCTTGTTATTTTGGAAAATTCAAAATTCAGGGTTCCCAAAATTTGTTCAAACTTTTAAAAACTTGAAGCACGTTATTTTTCCTTTTTTTAAATTACCCTGTATTTTTTAAGTCTTAGTCAAAAAAAAACAAACTTTTTCAAATTAACCCTATCGACTCTCATTAAAAAAAATTTTCCTTTTTTATTATTTTGTTACATTAATAAAAATAAATAGGTCTATGAAAAACAAAGCATTAATTTTCCTAAAAACAATTATTACCTAAAAATTGGTTTTAAATTTACCTTTCTTACCAAAGTCTTAAAATTAAAAATAAATAATTTTTAACATTTAATTTTTTTAAAATTTAAATTAATTCAATTAATAAAAAATAAAAATTATGAATTTTAAAATATTCAAAAAAATTTTGGGGTTTTAAAATAATCAATTCATTAGTTTTCATCCCCACCCCCTTTCTTCAATTACTCTTTAATGAAAAAGGGTTTTTCAACAATCTTTTAATTTTTTGGGTTTTTTAAAAAGGGTTTTTAAAAAACTTTTTTTTAATTCTCCCAAAACGACCAAAATTTTGGGGGGGCTCTTTTAAAAAAAATCAAAAAAAAAAGTTTTTAATTTTTAAAATTTTGACCTTTTTTTTGGCCCCCTTTCATTTAAAAATTTAAAACCAAAATCCCAAAGCATTTAAATTATTTCCCAAAATTTTTTGATTTTTTTAATAATCAAACTACTTTTTTTATTCATTTTTTAAATTAAAATGGTGAAAATTTTTTTATTTTATTTTTTTTAAAATTGCAACCCATTTTGAAAATTTTTTAAAAAGTGAATTTCAAAGGCCCCTAAAAAAAAAATTTTAAGGGTTTTTTCATTAAATAAAATAAAATAAATTTATATATATATATATATATATATATATATATATATATATATATATATAATAATAATATATATATATATATATATATATATATATATAATATATATATATATATATATATATATATATATTATATATAAAATTTTTAATTTTAAATTTAAAAAAAAAAAAATTTTTTTTTAATTTAAAAAAAATTTTTTAAATTTTTAAAATTTCAAAAATAAAAATTTTCCCCTATTTAAAAACCTTTTTAAAAAAAAATTAAAACTTCCTACTCTTTTTTTTGGGGGCCCACATAAACTTAAAAGGGGTTACATCAATTTTAAGTATTTTTTTTCATTTTATTATCGGCTATATTATGTCGGTTTTTCCCAGTTTTCCCCCTTTTAAAAAAAATAATAATTCCCCAACTTTCCCCGTAAGGGGATCCTCCCCGGGGGTTTTCCCCCCCCCCCCCCTTTTTTAAAAACCTTTTTATTCTCTTTTGGTTTAAAAAAGGCACTAAAAAGGGGTTAATTTGGCCATTCTGCCGTTTTGTTCCCCCTTTCCCGAAACAAAAATTTTCCCCCCAGAGACTATCTTGACATTTTCCCAGCTAGAAAGGAAACTTTACTAAAAATTTCGGGGGTTTTTCGCTGATTTAAGTCATCATTTTTTGCCTGAAATGGTGGTTCATTATTCCCTTTAATCAATCAACTCGCCCCTTTTTTGTTAAAAATTTTTTTTGGAATAATAAAATTTTCTTTTCCCCCCACTACTAAAATTTTCGGTCTTAAAATCCCCCAAAAAAAAATTCTCGAAAATTTAAAGTTTGTTATCTTTTAGCATAAAAAACCAAAAAATTCCCGGGGGAAAAAAATATGCTTTTTTTTCTATTCCCCCGGCCCCAATTTTTTAAAATTTTTTGGGGGAAAAAAAAAGTCGCGGGGTCTTTCCTAAAAAATTTTTGGGCCCTCTAAGCAAAACGGGTTTTTTTTTTTTTAAAAAGTCGGTGCACCAAAACAAAAAGAACTAAGAATCTTAAGATTTTTAAGGTATTCCCCCTTCTGCATAAAAAGTAAAATTCGGTTGGGAAAATAAGTCATCTAAATTTGGGAAAAGGGGCCCCGGGTTTCTCTTTGAAAATCAAAGAAAATTTTTCCCGGAAGATATTCAGCATCTTGATATAAATATTTTTGGTCGGTACTTAAACGGGAAGATCAACATCGGGCAATTCCTTTCTATGGGAAAATTTGAAAAGGAGTTTGTCACATGTTTCCAAAAGTTTTTTAATGCCCCGGGAAAAACCCCCGCGGCCCTTTGTCAGGCCATCTAAAAACTAGGGGGCCTTTTTAAAGGGAATTCATTCGCAAGAAAACACAAATAAACCACGGGAATTTTGGTTTTTTAATTTTTTTTTTTAAAACCCCACTTTTAAAATTTTTTTTCCCCATTTTTTCACCCCAAAATTTTTTTCAAAAACAAAACAAAATTCCATTTTAAATTTTTTTTCTTTAAAAAAATTTAAAAAAAGATAATTAATTTCTTTAGCGGTACCGGCTTTTTGGGGAAAAATCCCTAAATTTTTTTTATCCAGGTTCACATAAAACCACAATGTTTTCCCCCAAAAAAATTTTTTTTCCCTTTTTTTTTCCCAAAATTTTTAAAATTGGGGGTTTGTCCTTGCGAAATTTTAAAAAAATTTCCCCTTAAAAAACATTTTAATTGGGGTTTTTTTTAATCGTCTTTCTAATATTTCTTCTTTTTCCCCTTTTAAAATTTTTTCTTCTATCTATAACTTTGGAGGGGGCCCCCGGGGGGGTTAAATCCCAACACCCTTAGAACTGCACTTGACAACATTCCAGCCCTGTCTGAAATTCCCGTTCGGTCACATACTAAAGCCAATTTGTTAATGTTAATTCCCTTTTTAGAAGTCCCGGGGGGGGTAATGCTTCGGGGAAAAGGGGTTTTTTCCCTTTTTTGGGGGGAACAATTCACGACCCCCAAATTTCCCCGGGCCCCTTTTTTGAATTTTTTCAATATCTAAGTCTTAGAATTAACAAATTTAAGTTTAACTTGAAACCTCTTTGCCTTTCTCTCCTCGATTTTGTTTTTGGGCAACTCTCTCTTTTAAAATTTTTCCCGGGTTTCCCACATCCACACCAGCAATAACCTTTTTCCTTTCACGCCGCTGATCTACTAAAAATTTTGCTCTTTATTTTTGGGAAATTTTTAAAAAACACGCATTTTTAAAAAAATTTGAACATTTACAAAACTGATTCAAACATTTTTTTTGAGCTCCATTAAAAAAAAAATTTTGGGCCCTTTTTGGGTTCCGTCTAAAAACCCCCAAAAATTTTTTTCCCCCTTTTTTTACTTCTCAAAAGGGGCTTTTAAATTTAAAAAAAAATTTTAGCCCTTTTAGATATGGTAAAAAACCCTTTTCTCCTTTTACTTTTAACATCTCGTAAAACAATGTTTGCAATTTTAAAAGGGAAAAATTGGCTTTTTTTTTCATCTTTGTAAAAAATTCGAACCCACAAACAAAAAATTTTTTTTTTAACCATCACAATAAATTAAACCCAAAAAACCCCTTTAAAAAAATTAAAAAATTTTTTTAAAAAAAACGGGGCAAAGTACGTCTTTCCCGGGGTTTTTGGGTATTTTTTAAAAACAATTTTAGCACCCACTTTTTTGCACAACAGCTCGAACAACCCCCGGAAAAAGGGGGCTACTCAACACCCTGACCCAAAATTTTTTTTATTATTTTCGGAAAAACCAAGATTACCAGGCCCAAAACATTTTTTTTCTATTTTTTATTATGCAGAAATTAATTTTTTTTAATACTTATTTTGGGGAAAATTCGTTATTCCCGACCCTTTTAAAAAATTATCAAAATTTGAAATTTTTTCCTTTTTAAACAACTCATAAAAAAAAAAAACTTTTTTGGCACTAGCCGTTGTTAAAATTAAAATTTTATTTTTCCCCACCCCAAAAAATATATATATATATATATATATATATATATATATATATATATATATATATATATATATTTTATATTATATATTTTATATTTTTATATTTTATTTTTATTTTTATATATTTTTTTTTAAAAAAAAAAAGGGGCCCCCAATTTTTTAAACCTTTGTTGGAGGAAGAGGGAAAAAATTTTTCCCTTTCCCTTTTTTAAAGTTGGTAACTGGGGAAAAAAGATAACACCCTTCCCAAAAAGGGACCGAAAACCTTATTGTTCCCCAAAAAGGGTTTTTTAAATTTTTCCACCATCCGTTAGGGAAATAAAATAAACCTCTTCCCCCGGGGAAAAAAAAAAAAAGGGAGTAAAACCCCAACTCACCCCCCAAACAGGGGAAGCTCTAAAAAAAAAGGGCATTTTTTAAAATTCTTACCCCCAAAAAAATTTTAATAAAAATTTTTTTTAATTTCACAATATGCAAAAAATTATAGACAGACTTTCAAACCCCCCCTTTTTATCTTCCCCCAAATTTAACCCCAAAAAAAACTAATAACAGCAATTTAAATTTAAAAAAAACAAACACAACTGTATTTTTTTTTTCCCTATTTGAAACATTTTTAAAAAAAAATTTAAACCCCAAAATTTTTTTTAAATTCAGATGTAAAGATGAAAAAACTCAAAAAATGTTTTCAGTTTATTCCCCAAATCTCCCCAAAAAAATGATGAAAGGGGTTTTTATTGTATTTTAAAAAAAAACCAAAAAAAAATTGTAACAAGTCATTTTTGGGGAAAAAATCTAGAAATTTAAAAGGCCGCATCACTTCCCAAAAAAAATTATGGGGGGAAAACTTCTTGCCAGCGGGCATGTTTTATTGATGATTCCAAATTGACTGGGGGGACTGAGATCTTAGAAAATGTCAATTCATATCACAAAAGACTATTCCTAAAAAGGGGTTTATAAACCTTTAATCCAAGTTCTTAATAAAAAAGTGACATCTCAGATCTCAGCACGGTTTACAGTTATTTATTACGGGGTTTTTAAAAAGAAAAATATCGAGCTTAATTGACTGTCCAGCTCCTGACAAAAATTCTTTCCCCAAAAATCTCAAAATTTTTTTTTCCCTTTACGTTTGG
>JAHBCN010022265.1:0-13410 GCA_019359885.1 Listronotus oregonensis
GGGGAGCTGGGCTCAGAAAGCTTTTGGTGATGGAGGTTTTGTTATCATGCCAATTTACGAAGCTGGATTTCTTTTTCTCTTCTTGTTTTCAGGCTGGTGTTGCAAATGCTGGGGGAAAAAATATGCATATTCGGGTTCTTGCAAAGGAAGAACAGTTAGGAAATCAATTGAATTTAAATTTTTTTTTCAGGGGTTAGAAAAAAAAAAACCGCCTTATGTTCATGCAATTTTTAGCGGTGAACAAAAACTTTTTTTGTCAGAATGGGAAAAAAGTAAATTCCATAAAACAATTCCACTTGTGATTAATGGTCGATTTACGCTGATGTTTTACAAGATGTAGAACATTTAGGTTTAGAGGTTTTACTTCGTTAAGGGGGATAAAGAAAACGAAAGCAAAATCTCAGCAATTCGTCAAACAATTCGAAACGGTTTGTCAGCAACCAGCTAATGTTTTTGGTATGCGAGGTTATGGGTTTGGGTTTTTGTTAGGGGAAAGAATTATATCCTTTATTCAAAAAAAAATGATTGGTCAAAAATTAGAGATTTACTCGTGACCGAACATTTAGAAGGACCATCGGGACAAAAAAAATTTTTTTCCCCAGAATCAGAATAAAATTTTTCCCCCAAAGTTAGTATTGCAAAGATCAATACAAGTCAGAATAGTCAAAAGAAGCTGATTTTAGATAAAAAAAAACCCCATGTTTTATAATGCAGAAATATTTAACGAATTAATGAGCACAGCGTTTCTGGTTGGCAGAATTTTTTTAATGTGTTTAACCAAAAAAAAAACTATGTATAAAAATCTACAATTAAAGAGTATCATTTTAGGTTTGATGGTATTGATGGCGCAACTGAATGCCCAGTTTGGGCATTATACCTTTGATGATCAAAATTATATGATAGCAAATTTTTTAGGCAAATTTTTTGTTATAAATGATTTGAGTTTCTCGGTTTATAATCAAGATTTTCAAACTTCAGAAAACGATTATAACATGTATTACGAAGACGCAAGTCATGAGAATGGATACGAAAATAGTGGACTGATTTACATTGGAGATCAATTCGATACCGATGATCCGTATTATTTTATTATAAAAACTTTTGATGGATCTAATCGTTCTTTCAAGAGTTTTTATGCTTATGATTACGCAGGGGTTAATCAGCACAATATCATTTATACAGCAGATGCTTATCGGGTGGAATTTTGGTTGGATCACAAGATTTTACAGTCTTACCAACTTTAAAAAAAATTTAATTTTAACCCCAATTTCAGAAGTATAGTGAGATTAGTTTTTGAAAAAAAAAGTCATTTAGTTTTCCAGAAAAACCCCAAAGGTTTTTTATCCTGGGGTTGTAATGGCTTTTGATCTTTTTAGAAACAGAAATATTAAAAAAAAAAAGTGTACGTGAAAAAAGGTGTAAACGAAATAAGTGACGGAAAATGGGGGGGAAAACCCCCTTTTTTCAGAATTAACGGCTGCAAAAAATTTTTTAAAAAAAACCAATACGAATATAGAAAAAATTTTGGGGGTGGCAGAAGGTGTTTAAAAACCCCCAAGATTATTCTGGTATAATTAGAAACTCTGGGCAATCTGCTGCACTTATCGATCGTGATAAGAATTTCTCGTTGCCAGTAAATGTAAAAATTTACGGGGGTTTTTTTAGGAAATGAAACCAATTTAAAAAGAAAGAAATTGGAAAGATCAAAAAACAATTCTTAGTGGAGTTTTGGGGATGACAATTCTGAAGCAAATAATAAGGATGTTTTCCATGTGGTAATTTATAGAAATAATGTTGGTAAAAAAAATTTAAAAGGGGGGATTTACAATTCAACATCTTTTTCCCCAGATAAAAGGGGGAACAAGTAATACCAATGTTTTAAAATACGGAGGTGCGGCAATTTTGATTACGGGTTTCCCTGCAGAATTAACAAATTTAGTAATCCAAAATACGTAGGGTTTTTCGAGCTGGTGGAGCAGTTTATTTAAACAATTCAAATGCAAAATTCACCAATGTTTTTTAAAAAAAAAAACATCAAGCTATGGTGGTGCAATTTATGCAACAAATTCTAATCCAGTTTTAACAAACACAACATTTACGTTGAATGAATCTGGTGTGGATTGCCATTGCTGTTGCGGGAACAACAAATCTAAAATTAAACAATAGCGTAGTGTTCAATCCGAAACCCAAAGGGCAAAAAAGAAATAGAAAACAGTTTTGTGGTTTATAACAATGCAACTTTTCAGTTTAAAAAAATTTTTACATCGATTCTAGAAATTATTCGTTGAGTTCTTCTTATGATTTTTTGGGCAAAAAAATTTTTTCTGATGTTTAATCCATTCGATGAAAATTTTGGTCTGAAAAAATTTGAGTTTTGCAATCAATGCAGGTAGTGATGCTTTGTATAAGAAATCGAAGATAATATAGAATTAGCAAAAGATTTGGCTTCAAACCCAAGAAAATACGGTGAATCTATTGATATGGGGGGTTACGAAAATCAACAAATTGGCGCATTTACAATTTGGGAAAATAATGTTTGGTCTAATGGAACGCCAGATTATTCTAAGGATGCTATTTTAAGAGAAAGTTTTACAGAGAACATTTTGGCAAAAACACTGACTTTCCAAGCGAAAAGTCAATGTACCAACTGAGTTGTTTATGATGTGATGGATGAAGTTGTGAACGAGTCTGATTATGAAGTTTTTTTCGAAGATGGTGCATATTTAATTCAGCACAACGAAGTTCAGAACCAAGGTGAAATAAAATTCAAAAGAAAATCTACGCCAATTTACGTTTAGAAACTTTGGATTGGTCTTCGCCTGTAGCAGGTCAAAACTTTTTTTATTTTTCACCTAAAACGTTACAGAATAGATTTTCTCGTTACAACGAATCTTCTAATTTTGGGTTGCAAATATTCAGGCAACAGATGAGTTCCAAATGGGAGAATATATTGCATTTCGTGCCCCAAAAAAATTTTACAATTAGGTTCTGGAGAGGCTCAGATTTTTGAAGGAATTTTACTGGAGTTCCATTTAATGGAAAGTTCAGTTACCAATGTTCAAAGATAATTTTGGAATAATTCAGTCGGAAATCCATACGCATCGCCAATCGATTTAGATCTTTTAATTGATGCAAATAGCGCTTTAGATATTACAAAAGGTTTTTTTTTTGGGCGCATCAACATCATATTGTAGATGGAGTTTATCAATCGAATAACTGGATTGTTTACAATCAATTGGGGTTGGGGAAAGATGAAAAAAACTCCAATTCTTTTGGGTTTTTGGGGCAAGGATTTATTGTTCAAGTGAATAATCCGGGAAACCCAAAACCCTCAATAATTCGATGAGAAATTCAGATGCTAAAAGGGGGAAATTTTTAAAAATCAATCGGAAATAAATATTTTGTCTTTATACAATGAAACCGATGAAAAAATGAATTGACTTTTTTGGGTTTTACAAACGGAAGTTCGGTTTTTTTGACGAAAGTTTTGATGCCAAAAAATCGAAACTTTTCGGGTATTTATTCTAGTTTAGATGATGATTTGATGACGATACAAGCGGTGGAAAATTTTTTTTAAAAAGATGATCAAGTTAATTTGGTCTTAATTTAATCCATAAAGGCAATTATACCATTAAGTTAACAAAAAAAATCGGTGAAGAATTGATAAATCAAGATATTTATTTGAGAGATAAACAATTAGATATTTTAACGAAATAAATTATCAGATTATCAATTCGAGTCAGAAATCGGATTAATCAAAAATAGATTCGAAAATTTATAAAACCACAACCTTATCAATGACGAGGTTACAACGCATAATCGTTTACAAGTTTAACAGATGATAAAACAATTCATGTAAAATCTGATGAACTGATTAAAAAAAAAAAAAGTGATGGATATTCTTGGACGAATTGTTCATGTTGAAGATCAAGTAAAAAAAAAAAATTATTCACTCAGAACAGCAGGATATAACCAAGTTTTAATTGTTGTTATCGAAGATTTTAATGGTAAAATAACTTCTAGAAAAGTAAATATTAGATAGATTATGAAAAAATATTTAGTAAAAAAAAATAAGTGTTTTGGTTTTTTTTGGGTTTTTTTTATTTCTACCAATTTACAAGCCCAAAGTTTTTTTGAAAACTCAAAAAAGAGGAAAAAAAGCAAGTGATCCAGGTGGTCATGGGACGGATGAAGATCCCCCAAAGAAAATCCCACCAATAGACGATTATCTTCCTATTTTGTTCGTTGCATCAATTGCAATTGCAGTAAAAAATAGGAAAAGAATTTTAACAAAAGTATTTGTTAGTTTTAGCCGTTCCGTTTGGAGCGGTTTTTTTTTTTGATTTTCAACGTTTCGATTGAAAAAATTGCTGAATTAAAGCTTTACTTTCTTCAGCAAAAATACCTTCACAATTTCTGTTTTAGGATGCAAGGACAACATTTTCGCTCGAAAACCCTTTTTTCATCAGAAGCACCGATCACAACTTTAGATATTTGACTCCAATACAAAGCTCCTCCACACATTATACATGGTTCTAAAGTAACATACAAAGTACAATCGAAAAAATTTTACCACCCAAATAATTAGCCGCAGAAGTAATGGCTTGCATTTCTGCATGGCTGTTACCGGTTAAAGTTTCGGTAAGATTATGTGCTTTCGAAATTTTTTTTGTTAGAAACAAATTGCACCTAAGGAATTTCATCACGATCATAAGCTGTTTCGCTTCTTGTAAAAAGGGTTTTCTCTAAAAAAATTCATCCGAAAAAATCGTTTAAAATTTTTTTTGGGAAAGTTAAACTTAATGTTTAAATCGATTAACTTGCAACAACATTTTATACCTGTTTTATGACGAATAAAATCTTTTTATTGGGGTTTTTTTTTAACTGTTTCTGTGCAATTAATTGCACAAAAATAAATTTAAAATTTTCGGAACTTATACAAATACTTCTTGTCCTTCGGACGGAATTTATCTTTACGATTTTGATAAAAAAAAATCTGAAATTGAATTAATTACTCAAACCAAAAAAAAAATTAATCCAAGTTTTTTTTTATGGAATTCTGCTCAAAAAAAAAATCTATTCGGTGAATGAAGATGGTGTAAATAGTAAAATTTCTATTAGAATTTGATTCTATTAATCAAGATTTTAAATTAATTAATCAAAGAAAAGTTCGGCAGATCCTTGTTATATTTTATGAAAAAATAAGGTTTATGTAGCAAATTATTCGGTGGTTCTGTTGCGGTTTATAACACAGATGAAAATGGTGTAATGACAAATTTGGAACAAGAAAATTTTTTTTTGAAAATGCAAGCGTAGAGAAGACAGACAAAAAAAAAACTCACATTTCAATTAATTTTCGGTAGAAAAAAAGCATTTAATTAACTGTTTTTTTGGGGGGATTTATTTTTTATTTTGATGTTGCTCAAGATAATTTACCTCATTTATCCCAATAAAAAATAATCAAAATAAATGCTGGTTCGGGCCCCCGAATTTGGTTTTTGATGCGAAAGGAGAATTTGTTTTCTTGGTTGGAAAATTTGGGGGGGAAGATTTATTCGTACAAATTTTCGATTGATTTGTTTTTTAAAAAAAAAATTTCTATTCGGAAAAAATGTAAAAGATAATTTTAGAAATGGCAAAATTAGAATTTCTATACAACTTTTCTTTATGTGAGTAACCGAGAGGGGAAAAAAAAAAAGTTTGACAGTTCTGAAAATTAAGAAAAATGGAAAATTAATTTTGTTCAACAACTAAAAACCCTTGGGGGAAAATCCGAGAAATTTTTTTAATTTTTTACCTAATCAAAAACAAATTTTAGGAATCAAGATTCGAATGAATTGTTTTTTTTAATCGAAATCAAGATCAGGAAAACTATCAAATACAGATGTAAAACTTAAGGTTTGTGCACCAGTTTATTTTGGGTTTTTTAAAAAAAAAATTTAAAAAGATTTTTATCAAGTATTTTAATTCATTTGTCTGTAATGAATCAAAGTAGAAAATATTTTAGCTGCCATCCTAACCTTTTTTTTTGGGGATTTTTTTGTTTTGGGGTTTTGACCAATCATATTATCCGTCGATGGATATTTTGTACTATCGTCTTTTTTTTTTTCAATTTTTTTTTTTATTTATTGGTTTTTTTTTTGAAAAAAAATCATTAAACGAGATTTTTATCATGTCAAAAATTTGTCGAAAAAAAGGGGCGCCGAAGCATCATTTTGCATTTAATTGGCGGTTCGTTGGTTTTTAGGGAAATTGGCCTTTTTTTTTGAATGAACAGGGGAACGCAAACCGCATCACTTTTTTTTCTTATTTGCCCCCAAATTTTCCTTTTTAATTTTTTTTTGAAAGATAAAATTACACCCAAAAATGGACGATTACTTTGAGTACAATTGCATTTTTTTTGATGGCTTTGGACATTTCGAAATTGTATTTTAGTTTATTTGTCGCATTCACATTTGCATTTTCATTATTGTACAAAAGAAATTAAGTGTTTTTTTGAGGGTTTTAATTTTTTAATGGTACAATTGACTTTTTTTCGTTTTTTATTATTACCATTTTATCTTTACAGTAGTGGACCGTTGCCAACCAAACCCAAATTTTTTTTTAGAAAAAATCGGAATGGTGGTGATTTTTTTTTAGATTACACCAATGATTTTAAATAATTTTGTTAAAAGGGGAACGTTCATCAACAGTTGGTATTTTTTTTTAAATCAATCCGATTATAAATTTTTTTTTTTGGCCGTTTTTATTACAAAGAATTTGTTTCTCAGAACAAATCATAGCTTATAGTTTAATTTTCTTATCGATTATTTTTTTTTAAACTAAGGACAATTATACCCCAAAAAAACCTCGAAATTGTTTAAGATTTTGGAGGTTTTTTTTTTTCTATATTATTCTAGAAAATTTTAAACTGCTATGTAAATAAATCCTGGGTTTTCCCCCAAATGTGAACGTGTTTTTTTAATTGTCCATTCAGACCATAAACCAATAAAGATCCTGCAGAATTGAAATCTTTTGCGTCTGTTACGTAAATATTGTTATCCTCTACTTTAAAAACCCTAAATACTTGTTGCAGTAGGACTGAATTTTGCTTTGTTGGTAAAGTTGTTGCGTTAAGTCCTAACTCGTAAACATCACCATTTAATACATAAACTTGGTTATTTCTTCCTCTAAAAAACTTGGGTTTTCACCATTAGCAAAAGTTAAAGTTGAGGTTACCTCATTAGTTTTTTATTAATTTTTACCAATCTACCATAAGTTTGGATTTCCCCAAGCTTTTTCCGCTACACAAAACATAAAGTGTGTTATTTTCTTCGATCAGTCCGTCGGAGAGTCGCCAACTGAAATTTCTTTAATCACCGTATTGGTACGCGTGTCGATAACAGAAACTATATTATTGCTGGTTTCCCCCACCCTTTGTGTGCAACATATAATTTATCATTCGATTCAATGATTTTTGGGAAAATTTTTCCAATTTTACCTTTGTATGCTAAAGTCGTTGCATAAACATAGCAACAAAGTCGTCTTCTTCATTTTTTGCCTTGAGTTTTCCCGGTCGGGACGCATCAACATTTAAATTTAGATTAGAATAAAAAGGGGTATGTGATGAGTATATGGTTTCGTCGTCAAATTAAAAACAACAACAAACACAGCATTTGTGGCTAGAGGGTTTTTGATCAATTCACGGAAAGTTTTCCCAAATGCTTGATGAAAACTTTGATGTCATACGCTATAACCATACTTGGCAACATTTCATTCAATCCATTTTCCCACGTCAGCAGCAAGAAAATTCCTATACATTTTATCCGTGACCTCAAACGTTATATTTATCCTGACGTCTATATACAGTCACTCAACTGCTTAATCCAAACACAAAAACACTGAGCACGGCATTCGTTTAATTCATCAACAACGCTATTCTGGTTTAAACTACGCTGTCAGCATGTTTATGATACCCATCAAGCCAAAAACTATTATTATTTTTTTTTTTGACTGAGCAAACCCATCAAATTAAACAAGCCTCGCGACGACTGGCCCAGCAACGTAGTCTCGATGGTTTATTACAACGCTTACCAATCATCCCACGTTCAGAAAATCGTAACGGGACCATGGAATATGTCAACCCTGTCAGCAAATTACTGGGTACTCACCTGACCCCAATTAATTAATAGCCCCTTATATGGTCAGCGCTTTTTTTCCACCGGGATAATGATTATGTCTGGTCATCTGTACAACAGGCTTTAGATCATAAACAGGTATTTAGTCTTAGCTATCGCTGGAGAGATGCCTATGACAATCTGATTCAAGTAAAGGGAAATTTGGGACAAGGTCTTTATTCAGAAAGTGATATGGTCCCCTTGGAGTAGAAGGTGTAATTTTTAAAGATACAGATGCTGAATATAGATGATATTTTCTACACGATAAAAAGCTGTAATAATACTGCCGCAGCTTTTTTTTTTTAAAAAATTTTTTAGAAATTTTTACTCATGGTAAATACTGCACCAGTATCAATTCCACGTTTTACAGTTTGGGATAATCCTTTCATATTGATATGAATCAATTCAATCTATAACCTGATAAACAATACACCCCTTACCCCCAACCCAAAAACAGCAATGCTATCAAATTCAATCCTCACCTATAGTATGTATGCCCAATATTGGTTTCGGGGAGAATCCCCCTGAAACTAATAAAGTTATTAAAAAACGGATTTTTAATAACTCGATCAAACTTTAGAATTTTTGGCCAGGGCCCCAAATTTTGGTCCCAGCAAAAGGGCCCCGTGCCATTGCTGCCGATTCAACAGTCAATGCCCCCAAATCTTCTGGATCAAGATTAGGAAATGTGATTTACCACAGGCACGTGCCATGGTTTGTGCTTCTAAAACCATCACCCGCAAATAGTTGGCCAGATGGCGACCGCCTCAACAGGGCCCAAGATGCTTAGATAATTCTGGATTTTTGTGTGGAAATTCCCGCCGGATCTTGTCCATTTTGCCAGTCATCATAGTAACCAGCACCCGGGAACCAATTTTCTTCAAATCTTCATTTAGGCGGGATGGTTACCCCCCAGCGCAATCAATGCCGCCTGCCCAATGGGCCCCACCGGAAAATCGGCCCCTCCAGGGGGCCATTGTTTGAAATTTTTGGGACTTAAAAGGAATCCCACCAGAAACGATCAATTGCATTTTACGGTGCATCCCCATTTCCTGTAGTGCTTCTGCTTGAGGAATGGCAGACAGAATCGGAATACCAACATGTTTCAAAAAAAACACTTCCTGCGTTGCTGCGGTACCACCTTGCACCCCACCCAGTACAATCACATCAGCTCCAGCCTTAACTGCAAGTTTGACATCATAATACGGACGGCTGGCCCCAAATTTTTTGACATAAATGGGTTTTTTCCCAGTCGGTGATTTCACGCAATTCAGCAATTTTAATCGCCAGATCATCCGGGGCCCGTCCAGTCTGGGTGACGACATGCACCGCGTTGATCGACCCCGATCGGCAAAAGGGACGCATTCCTGCCACCCGTTCTTTTCTTTCCCTCCCAATAACATACCGCCACCGCCTGGTTTTGCGCCCTGTCCCAAGACCACTTCAATAGCATCGGCTTTACGCAAATTTATCAGGATTCATGCCATAACGGGGAAAGGGAAATTTGATAAACCAGATATTTTGATTGACCCCGTTCTTCTGGTGTCATGCCGCCATCACCCGTTGTAGTTGAAATACCGACAATACTGGCACCTCGACCCCCAAAACCCTTTTGGGGTTGGCAGATAGTGCCCCAAAGTATACCAGCAATGGTCACAGGGACTTTGAGGTGAATCGGTTTTTGGCAAATCGTGTCCCCAAGACTACATCTGTGCCACATTTTTACGATAACCTTCCAGCGGATAACGTGACATACTTGCGCCTAGTAAAAACAAATCATCGAAATGTGGTAATTTTCGTTTTGGGCCCCCCGCCTCCCCAATATCATAGATTCCTGTAGCGGCGGGACGTTGAATTTCCTGGGAAAGGTCAAACGGTCAAATGTCGCTGATTCACGTAAGACAGGGTCGATATGTGGTTGCTTGAGTCATGTTTCTTTTCCAAATCAGACGACAAAAGTTAGTAAACAGATGCATTATCTACTTTGAAGTTATCTTTTGGCGGGGCCCAACCTTAGCGTTTGGTGTGGTTGGATCTTCATCAAAAACCCGCTTTTTTCAACAGTTGCTTTAATTCCAGCAGATGTTCTTCTCGGGTTTCTTTTTGATACAATCCGAACCCAGTGATTTCACTGTTTCCTTTCACATAAATTCGTACTTCGTAAAATTTAATCCCCAGCGCATCGGGCATCACCACACACCACCAGACGACCAGCTTGTCCCCTAAAACAGCTCATATGACCAAATTTCCGCCCCCCCAAAAATGTCCCACCTTTCAAAAATACATCCCCGCCTGCATCACCTTCAATTCCAATAAACCACCATTGGCCCTTGCCCCTGCCCCGAGGCACTGCCCCTTTGGGTTCGAACCGAACCGGGCTATGTTTTCTGCCACACCCACACCAACATTTTCCATGCACGACAATCTCTGCCTGTTGATTCATGCCAGCACAGTAGTAACCCGCATGTCCTTGAATATCCACCCACAGGTTTCTTTAAACCTCGGCAATATTTAATGTTGACCGTCTGGGGTTGGTATTTTCCATTGTTTGACCTTTAAAAAATTTCCGTTGAGCAACCCCATTCAGCTCACGGATACTGTCTTTGCTTAAATCCCTAAATACTTTTTCTGCACTCAATACCAACGCTTCTGCCAATGCTTAGCACTCTGTCTGCTCCAAATTTTTCAATCTTTAAATATTTACATTATCAATTGGTTGTGCCTTATTGCCAGCTGTGGGCCCCCGACATATAATGTCCCCCTGGTTCTGGTTCCCAAACTTTGGCATTTTTTATACCCGGGAATTTTGCCAAAGCTTGATATTCCGAAGCCATCCCCCAAAATAATCATCTGTTTCGGCAAGGTGGCTGGTTTTTCAGGCGATGGATCACGAATCACGGCAAAACCATCACGGGTGCCAATAGCAAAAGTAAAAAAACCATCTAAGTCATCTAGGGCATGATTGGGGTGCCTGTGCCAAAGTATCACCTTTTCTGTAACCGCCAAGTCAGATAACCTGCTGCAACTTCGGTATCATTTTCAGTTTCAAAATGAATGCCTTGACTTTTTAATTTTGACGTAAACGGGCGTGATTGACAATGAACCGTTATGAACCAGACACAAATCTGCACCTGTCAAAAATGGGGGCGCCTTATGGTCCTGCACTTTCTGTTCCCAAGAGTATGACCAATAATGTGACCCCTTTTCATTTTGGACAGACCAAAAGGGGTGGCAATTTCTACAGGTAAGCCCATACCTTTTAGGATTTGATACTTTGCCCGACACTATGATTTTTAGTTCCGGTAATATCACTAATTAACTGGCGTACGGGCTTCATCTCTTCAGCTTTAATCACTGCCGCAGTGGCATTCTGGAAATCAAAACCTGCTGCTAACTGCGCCTGTAATTTTCGGAAAAAACCCTGCCAGTTAAATGTTTCATCCGTACTTTGTAAGGTAAGTTTGACCCACCCCTTTTGACTTCATCACCATAAATCGCAAAACCTGCACTATCAGGCCCACGACCAGTCATGGATTCCAGCTTTGGGCCAAAATAGTTCCCCAAATTTTTGATTCAAGTGACTGATTTTTAAATAAAGACCTAAAACCCACACATACTATTTCCCCAATTTCAATATTTTTTGGGTTCATCAATTCAATTGTTGTTAAAAAACCCCGGTATAACGCTGATTTCCCAATCCGATCATGACGGGAGTATTCCACCCCTTCCATGCTTTTTTTTCGATAAATTCATCGACAATTTTGCACCCAATTTTTTCAAATAAAAGGGGCTGCCTGTAAGCCTGAACGGCTTCTTTCAGTGATTGCGGTAAGGTTTCAATCCCTCTTGCAGCAATATCTTCTAGCGACAACGTATATAAATTTTCATTACATGCAGGTGGTGGCGGACTGGGCGTTCTGCCCTAACCCGCGGCAATAATTCACCAACCAAATAGGGATTACAGCCTGCATCGGGTAGACGTAATTCAATGCGTCCATAAAATACGTACCATGGCAGAACGGTTTTTTGAACCATAGGCAAAAAGGCAGGTGCCCAGGTTGCTCCGGGGGGGTCCTCCCCCCAGACGTTTTTGAGTTGACTGTCGGTGCAAAAAATGCGCATAGGGGGCCATGTGCCAAAAAACCGGCAATAAATGATGGCAATTTGGAAGCCCCATACCCAACAAATCATCCTGAATAAATTATGCCGGATGAAATCGAAGATGGGGATGCCATTACCTCACTTTTGGGGTCAGGTTGGGGTAAACGAAAGATCATGCCCAGATAGGGTTTCCCTGCTGCCATCGAAAGAAGGTAAACTTTCCAATTCATGGCATCATTATAGGTATGTTAATTTCAAACTGCCCTTGGGGATCTTCATGGTCAATTTATATTAAAAAACCAACCGGAATCAAAGCCAGTCAGTTTTCCAGAAATTGACGAGACGTGACAATCCCTTGTGATAACGGGCTTTCCAGACTGTCCGAATCATCAACCAGTTTGTTTGCCGTTTTTTTCGCGACGAAACGCTAAACTCTGGTTCCAAACCAGTATTTAATGTCCCCTTTCAGCCAGACGCTCTACTTGTTTACGCAGAACATAAGTGGATCAAAGGGGGGTGGTTGATCATTCAATACCTTAACACCCCGGCCCCATTGCCGGGGAAGGGGTTTTAAGTAGATAAAAAACCCCGACCATAAAAACCACCCTGGGGGGCATGCCCATACCCGAAATGGCAAAACCAGCAAAACCCACTCCTTTCTTTTCAATCGCATCTAAACCCGAGATAGGAACAGTTTGGTTTTTCCCACCCCGGGGGATCACAAATTGCGCCAAGACATCTTTAAGCTATATTGATCTATGCTTGCTGTACTTTTTGATATTTTACTTACTTGGGGAAAGGTAAACTGTTTTAAAATTTGTGACCTCGTGCAACATGATTGATATTCCTATATGTTGACTCGTTTTTGATCGGATCGGGGGGATCTAATTGTCATATAGACCTTAAAAAATTTACCAAAAATTTTTTTACTAATAAGAATGCAATTCCCCAAATTTTCAGATTTGCAAAATTTTTTTGTGTAAATGACTCTTTTTCAAAAAAAACCCAAAAAAAAAAATTTATTTCGCCCCAAGAATATATGCTAAGGGTCAACTTAGGCTGTTAAAGCAATGAAGGCCAAAAGCAGAAAAAAAGGGGTGGGTGTCAATAATGAAAAAAAAAAAGACGGGTTTAAAACTGGGGAAAATACATT
>JAHBCN010022266.1:0-13493 GCA_019359885.1 Listronotus oregonensis
AAAACGTTATAAATTTTTAAACGTTTTTCTCAGAAATTGTGAATTTAAGGGAAAAAAGTATATGAATACTTTTTTTAGACAATTGCATGGTCTACAATTTTTGTTAAAGCTATTTTTATCATAAAACTACCCTTTTCGCTAAAAAATCTAAAAAACCCATTTTCGCGAACTTTGACATTGTCTAAAATTTTTTGCACACATGGGATCAATGGGGATTTTTTACAATATCATTATAATGGTATGCAAGGGAGAATGAAAGATGCCGAGATATTTGGATGGGAACTTGGTCCTTATTTGAAATAAGTTTTTAGTATATCTTTAGTTCGAATACCAAAAATACCCAACTTGGCACATCATTTATCTTCAGCTCTTCAATTTAACTGTAAGTTAAAAATCCGACCCTAATAAGATTATTATTTTTCTTGTCCATAGTATAAACTACTGCACTATTTTGAATAAAAAATAAAATAAGTAATCTTCAATATACTTAATGCAGATTTAATTACACGGTTCTTGTTTGAACGAAGAACCACCATTTACTGTACGTGTATAACAGAAATAAACATATTTAATGTGTGCTGGCATTAATTTATTTTGCTTATAAAGGAGATCATCAATTTTTATTTAAAATTGATAGTTTGTTTGTCTAGTGCTTTAATAGTATATTGAAAGAAATATGCAAGTTTTAAAAAGTGTTTAGTTCTCTTTGTTCTAATAGTCAGTCTAAAAAGTTTTGGTCAGGCTGAAAATTGTGACACTGGAAATGGAGTGCTAATTTACGAAGACATCGCCTGCAAACCCGTAAAAACAGAAGGAAAAAATTGTCCAACGAGATACGATTGTGATTTGAGCCAGCCAAAAAGTGGATGTCGTTTTAAAGGCAAAAATTATGGAGTAGGCGAAGAAATTATCTCTGATTTGCCGAATTCAGCATGTCGTACTGGATGCCGATGTGATGGTTTGAATTCTTTTACATGTGCCGTGGTGGATTGCCCAGAATCTTTAGGCCATGTTAATATTGATTCTAATTGTTACAATACATATACATTAGGTAATTGTTGTTCAACTGGGCAAATATGCAACTCGACAGGTGCTAAAACATGCGAAGTTGATAGTATAACCTACCAAATCGGTAAAAAATTCTACCCGCGGAATACTTGTCTAGAATGCCTATGTCAAGAAGATTTTACGGGTGAATATGATGAAAAAACATGCATAAAAAGAAATTGTGCAGCAGAAATTCGCTTCAGCTCGGAATTACCTCAAAATTGTGCTCCTTTTTATTTGAGATATCATTCTGACCATTGTTGTCCAGATCATTTTGTTTGTCCAAAACCATCAGATATAATAAAGGTAATAAATTCCAATGCTGATCGAGAATCTAATTTGGAATGTTCTTATGGCGAGAAAAAAGTTAAACTTGGAGAAGGGTTCGAAACGAAAATAAACAAGTATGGAGAAAGACATGTGCAGTGTGAGTGTATCGTTCCCCCGTTTTTAACTTGTAAAGAAAAGTTATAAAAACTCTGTAGAATTTGATTACATTATTACAGCAGTAACTACTTTTAATCTAAATTTCTTAAAGACATTATTTTCTGACATTTGATTAAATTATCAAATAAAAAAATAAACAACTTTTTATGAAATGCTTTTTTTTATTTATTCACAGGGAATTCCCGCCAAAAAATTTGAAATCTAAAATTTAACAGCATACCAACAGTATCATCTTTTAAAAAGTGGTACAGAGAATATAATAACCAAAATATACATTGTGATTCATGAGGAAATGTTAATACTTCAGGTACGTGGTCAGGGTCCATAAATAAACATAAAAGTCTTTACAAATATGGGTCCGCAAAGCCTTCGTTTTCGAGATACAGGGTGTTTACGACAGAGCTGACATGTGCTTAGAAGCAAATAGTGGAATTTTTAAAAATTGTAAAACCTAGCTTATGTTTTGCCGAACATAATTTTAGAACAATAATTTTATTGAAAATTAAAAAACATATTGTTTAATTATACCTTTTGTTTTATTTTTTTAATTTTGCTATAATAAAGTCAGATGCGTCGTAATTTTTTTAAATCCAAATATCTGAAAACGGTTCCTTATATCAACTTTTAACAAGTATACCTTTTTAACGTAAAAATGACAAAACAATAATTTAATTTACTTAAAAATGTAATACAGAGCCGTACCAAAAAGTTGTGATTGTTCAAAATAGTAAAAGGACGTGTAGGTGGCTCCCCCTACAAGTAAGAGCCGTAATAAGATTAGATTCGAATCCGTCATACCAAAAAACCCCCGGACAGCAATTTTTAGCCCAAAATTTACATTTTCATACATTTTATTTAAAAAATAGAAAAATTAAATACAAATTTTAACACCCTGTATTTCGAAAACGAAGGCCTTGCGGACCCATATTTGTATAGGCTTTTATGTTTATTTTTAGATCCTGACTACGTACCTGAAGTATTGACATTTCCTCATGAATCACCCTGTATACAAAAGTTATTTTTTTCCGTTTTCTTCATAGAAAACACTATAAAAAATATAGCCATTTTTCCATTTAAAAAGAAAAATTTTGATTTAAGTAATGCTGTCAAAAGTACTTTAAAAAAGAATCCAAAACCAAATGGCTTTTTGTGTAGCTTTTGAAGAGAAAATCGGGAAAATTACAAAAACTGATCATTTTTTAAAAAATTTATAACTTGGACTCTTTAAGAGTGGGGAAAATGATCTTTCGAAAATGATTGTTTATGATATATGTTATTTAAAAAGGCTAAAGGCAGACGCAGTGTAACTGGTAGTTTTTTCAAAATTGCTGTTTAAATGTTTTGCCATGGCTTTTTGGACGTTTTAGCGAATGAACTGTAATTTATTGTCCGATCCGAACGAATTATTAAACTTCAAATATTTTATTCTAGACGTTCTACACGTCTATTCTATACATTTAAAAAATCTTTAACTTTTTTGGCCACTTTCTCAAAACTAAAGTTTTTGAGTTATGTCACTTTTCTTCCTGGGCAACGATACACAAATTGGTATTATATATAAAAAAAAACAAGTCAGTTTTTAAAAAACATTTTAAAACATGAACTGCCTTGATATTTTTAAAAGGGTAAATATAGTACGTCTTGCAATTTTCTAACTTAAATAATTTTTACACGACGACTTTAAAATTAAACTATGAACATTCTTAGGGGGAGTCCATTAATTACGCGAGGCATGTCGGGGGAGGGGGAGATCTCGGCGAATATCACGAATTTTTTTTACGGAAAACAGTGTAAAATTTTAAAAAAACTGGGTTAAAATATCTAAACCCTGCACCCCACTAAAATACAGTTAATCCCACAATTTTAAATTGCGCATTTTCTGACATAAAATATAAATATACAGGGTGACTCATGTAGTAGATATGACGTCATCGACGATTTTTTCAAATAGAAACCTCCATATTTTATTGCAGATTAATAATCTTTAAGAAGAGCCAATTTTTTAAAACAGAAAACACTTATGATGGTCTTAGATAGCAGTTTCGTAGTTACGGGATGGTAAATAATTGTGTACATACAGGGTGTCCCAGAATATGTGGGCAATCTTTCGGAATTTAATAGAAAACCTAAAAATATTATGACATGTTCCCATAAACTTTTAGCTCTAAAACTAAAAAAAAGGTATTCTTGATTGACATTGATAAAATTAACTGTTTACGAGAAATAAAATATCATGGTTGGTAATTTTTTTTACATTATACAGGGTGTTTTCTAATTGTACGTCAATATTAAGGGAATTAATTTTTGGGTCCATTTTAAGAAGAAAACTTCATATGAACGTATGTCCTAAACGTCTTAACAATTGAGATACAGGGTGGTAAGATTTACAATAATAAGTCATTTATTATTAATCTCTGTAATACCACCTTAGATATTTTAATGAAATTTGGCATACATGTACTATGTATCAAGTAACATTTTTTAGTGTACCACAATTGTTTTTATTTGCCAAAACAGACAGTTTAAATTCTGTACGAACGCCACTGGTGGAAAAAAAAATGTGGTACACTAAAAAATGCTTCTTGATACATAGTACATGTACGCCAAATTTCATTTAAATATCTAAAGTGGTACTACAGATATTAATAATAAATGATTTATTTTTAAAAATTTTACCACCCTGTATCTCAAAAGTTAAGACGTTTAGGACATACGTTTATATAAAGTTTTCTTCTTAAAATGGACTCAAAAATTGCCTCTTTAAATATTGACGTACAATTAGAAAACACCCTGTATAATGTAAAAAAAAATACCAAACATATTTTATTTCTCGTAAACAGTTGATTTTATCGCTGTCAATCAAAAATACCATTTTTTTTAGTTTAAGGTTAGAGATTTCCAAAAATAATGTTGTTGAGTCTTTACCATACAGGGTGTTAAAAAACTTGCTATTATTGTGTCAGAGCTAGTCCGTCCCTGGCAAACTAAATAAGCAAAATATGATTTAATGGGTTCATTTTAAGAAGACTTATCCAGTAGCCACCATACCATATTAAAAAAAATATATTAAATAACGCCTAGTATTTTAAAAGTTATTTAAAAAAAAATATTTTCAGGATCGTCCTTTATGTACCTGTATCACCGTAGGGAAGCCCTTGTAGGAAAAAAGTTTATAGGAACTTGTCATAATATTTTTGGGTTTTCTATTAGATTCCAAGAGATTGCCCATATATTCTGGGACACCCTGTATATGGAACAAATTCTTTATTTGGTAAAGCAAAAATCATTCAAAATTTCCCCGAATATGTGGATAGTAATTTTGAATTGCGCATTTTTTTACATACAATTTAAGTATACAGGATGACTCATGTAGTAGATACGACGTTATCGATGATTGTTAAAATAGAAACCACCATACTTTAGTGCAGATTTATAATCTTCAAGAAAAGCCGATTTTAAAAACACAAAATACCCTATGGCTTTGGGTAGCAATTTCGTAGTTGCAGGGTGTTAAAGATTTGTGTACATAATGATTTCTTGCCTTTGCGAAGTAGCTAAATGCGTAAGTAATTTAATAATAATAACTTGACAAAAATATTATTGTGAAAGCATAACAAGTTTTAAGTATTTCTTACCAACTTACACAAAATTAAATAAAAATAGCAAAAAAATATGACCCTGTACCTACCAAACTGTCAGTTAAAGTCATAAGGAATTTTTAAAATCAGCTGTACTTGGCGGTTATAAACCTGCAATAAAAGGTTTGTTCCAACAGCGCCAGAAACCGTTAAAAAACCGTCACCGAACGATCACGCTCATGCGCAGTGATTAAAATGCGTCCCAATTTAATCACTGCGCATGAGCGTGATCGTTCGGTGACGGTTTTTTGATGTGTTGGAGCAAACCTAAAATATGGGGATTTTAATTTAAAAAAAATCGTCGATGACATTGTATCTACTATGCTAGGGACGGACTAGCTCTGACACAATAATAGCAATTACTATGATAGAGGCTCAACAATATTATTTTTGGATAGCTTTAACCTTTGACTAAAAAAAGGGATTCTTGATTGACATCGATAAAATCAACTGTTTATGGGATATAAAATATCATGGTTGGTATTTTTTTTACATTATACAAGGTGTTTTCTAATTGTACGTCATTATTTAGGAAATCAATTTTTGGGTTCATTTTAGAAAGAAAACTTTCTGTGAACGTATGTCCTAAACGTCTTGACTTTTAAGATAGAGGGTGGTAAAATTTAAAAAATTAAATCATTTAGGTATTATTAATATCTGAAATACCATTTTAGATATTTTAATGAAATTTGGCATACATGTACTATGTATCAAAAAGCATTTTTAAGTGTACCACATTTTTTTATTTCCGCCAGTGGCGTCCGTACAGAATCTGACCTGCCTATTTTGGCAAATAAAAAAAATGGTACACTAAAAAATGCTTCTTGATACGTAGTATATGTATGCCAAATTTAATTAAAATATCTAAAGTGATATTACAGATTTTAATAATAAATAAGTTATTTTAAAAAAAAATTTCACCCTGTATCTTAAAAGTTAAGACGTTTAGGACATACGTTGATATGAAGTTTTCTTTTTAAAATTATTCCAAAAATTGCTTCCCTTAATATCGAAGTACAATTAGAAAAAACCCTGTATAATGTAAAAAAAATTACCAACCATGATATTTTGTTTCTCTTTAAGGTTACTACATTATTATAACACTTTTTTAAGAAAAATATAATTTAAGTAAAAATATTTTGTTTACTTTATTTGTTTTTGAGATATTTACCCAAACTTTGGATTTTTATGCGGACGCCATATTGAATTTTTACATTTTTGAAAAGAGCTTTTCAAGAGCTTTTCATTGATGTATCACAAGTCTAGGTTTTCAGATTGCTTAAGCTCTAAAAACGATAATTTTTGTTTATTTGATAGTAGGCTTAGACTAGATTGCGTAATGGCCGCCCCGTTTTATAAAAAACAAATGACACGCATCCGGAGCGGCATCAACCTAACCATAGACATTTAAGATTTGCTGCATTTACACAATTGCTCGTCAGTGGAATTGCTTCTGTCATTTGGCAGCACGTTAGTATTTACATGGAAAAAATTTCCATTGTAAATGCTAATCTGACCATGACAAGCAGATTCCACCTCGCTTACTTAATTTTTAAGCAGCTTTATGGAACTTGTTACCCTTGGATCTTTTGTGAGAGCGAAATTCAAACTTATACAAAAAAAGTGATGCTTTTTGCAAAAATTAATACTTCCTAATATTACCTTAAACTGATAATAATTAAAAAAAACTGTAAAACAAAAATGTATCAGTAAACAAGAAAATAAAATCGCAGTACATGTCTTCCTCCATTTTTCCACATTTCTCGCTTTTTTCCAACACCTTGCGGGTTACTCGGCGTAATATATATATATATATATATATATATATATATATATATATATATATATATATATATATATATATATATATATATATATATATATATATATATATATATATATATACAGTGTGTCCCAAATTGAACCTACATGTATTGGTAACTCGGGAAACATTAGAGCTACAGGGTTGGTTAAATTAGGAAAGTTTTTGACAATTTAATTGCATAATTAAATCTGCTTTCCGATTTTATTTATCTTTTATGGTTTTTGAGATAATTAAGAAAAACCAAAATGGTGCATTTTTAACTTTTGCCTGTAGCTCGCAAACTACCAATTTTACGGTTCCAAGATTACTACATTATCAGAACACTTTTTTAAGAATAATTTAATTTGAGTAAAACTATTTTTCTAACTTTCTTTGTTTTTGAGATATTTACCCAAACTTTGGATTTTCATACGGATGCCGTATGGGATTTTTACATTTTTGAAAAGAGCTCTTTAAGAGCTTTTCATTGATGTATCATAAGTCTAGATTTTTAGATTGCTTAAGCTCTAAAAACGATAATTATTGTTTATTTGATAGTAGGCTTAGACTAGACTGCGTAATGGCCGCCCTGTTTCATAAAAAACAAATAATACGCGTCTTATAATTTAAATAATGTAAATGTTAAAATCAGCGTGAATTTTATTTCTCGTTTAGAAACGCCTTCAACAAAAATTCAAGTTTTGATTATTTTAAGTATTTACAATAATGGCTCTTGAATATTCCAATGATGAAAAGGTGGATATGCTAGAAATTTATTTTAAATCTAACAGAAATACAGAAGCTGCAATACTTGTATACGAAGAACAATTTCCGGAGCGGCAACAACCTAACCAAAGACATTTAGATTCTTAGTTACGAACTTGTTAGCCTATGGATCTTTTGTGAAACCGAATCCCAAAACTTATACAAAAAATAATAAAGCAAGAGAGGCGATTATAATGGAAAACGTTGCAGATGATCCCACAACATCGGTTAGAAAAGTAGAAGAACAGAGAACAATTCCTAAGTCATCTGTGCATCGGTCTTAAAACACCGTTTTCATCCATACAAACCAAGTATTGTCCAGGGTCTTCAGGGGAATGATTTCAATAGACGAATCACCTTTAGTCAATGTTTATTACTAAATATCAACAGATACCCAATTTCCAATCCAAGGTTCTCTGGACAGACGAAACCCGGTTTACAAATTGTGGAATTTTTAATAGGCACAATTATCACCGCTGGGATACAGAAAATCCACATAATTTAGAAGAAACACAAAAAAGGGCTACAAACAAGGTTTGTCTTTAATGCCTGGTGTGGCATCATAGGTAATTTAAAATGCATCTTTAATTTACGTCTTACAATTAGATAAAACATCTATTTTTCTGTTTAAGAGAACCGTTTGATTGGACCATTTATTTTAGAAGAAACTCTTAATGGAGATAGTTATTTGCTACTTCTGCAAGAACAGATTTTACGGGCCGTTAGAAATACAGTTCCGCCAAATGAAATGAATTATTTGTGGTTCCAGCAAGACGGATGTCCAGCGCACAGTACCAAGGAGGTGATGGAGGTCCTTAGAAATACCTTTAATGACAACATAATCTCTAATATTGGGCCAATTGCGGAACTAGAACACAGGGTACGCGATGTGTTTGCTTCCATCAACCAAAACTAGTTACGCCGAGTAACCCGCAAGGTGTTGGAAAAATGCGAGAAATGTGTGAAAAATGGAGGAAGACATGTACTGTTATTTTATTTTCTTGTTTACTGATATATTTTTGTTTTACAGTTGTGTTTAATTATTATCAGTTTAAGGTAATATTAGGAAGTATTAATTTTTGCATAAAGCATCACTTTTTTTGTATAAGTTTTGAATTTCGCTCTCACAAAAGATCCATAGGGTAACAAGTTCATCACTAAGAATCTTAAATGTCTATGGTTAGGTTGATGCCGCTCCGGATGCGTGTCATTTGTTTTTTATAAAACGGGGCGGCCATTACGCAATCTAGTCTACTATCAAATAAACAAAAATTATCGTTTTTAGAGCTTAAGCAATCTGAAAACCTAGACTTGTGATACATCAATAAATAGTTTTTTTTTTATATATATATATATATATATATATATATATATATATATATATATATATATATATATATATTATATATATATATATATATATATATATATATATATATATATATATATATATATATATTACGGAAAATTAAGAAAAAAACTTTTTATTTTTGATTTTATCGAAAAAATTTTTTGATAAAATTTTTACTTCTAAAAGTAAGATTGGGATAGACACATTTAACATATTTTATACGCGGTGTTCAGAAAATTGAAAAAACTTTAAATGGTACAACAGTTAAGTGCATTTATTTGAGAAGATATGGAAATCAGTTACTAGGAAAAGTTGTTCAAAATTAAAAGGTTGTCTCTAATACAAATTTTCGAAAAAATCGGCCTACTTTTATTTTTTTGTAATTAAATTTATTTTAATATCAATTTAAATTTTTAATATCAATTTATTATCAAATTTTTTGCTGTTAAGTAAGTATTTAGAGCTGACGATACTGCGGTTAATGAATTATAAACAATGTGTATAGTTGTCACTATCAATGCCTATAGTAAAAATTTAATTAGTTAATTGATAATGAAATTTAATTACAAATAAATAAAGTGAGCCATTTTTCGAAAAATTAGAGACACCACGTTTGACCAACTTTTTCTAGTAACTTGTTTCAAATTTTAAATAAATATTTAACTTTGTTCCATTTTTTTCTTTTAACACCTATAAAAATGTTAAATTTTCTATCTAATTTACCTAAAAGAAGAAATATTTTTTATCGAACTTTTTTCGATAAAATTAAAAATAAAGATTTTTTCTATTAACACCTTTTGTGGACACACCAACTACGGGGTGTGAATAGTAAAAACTTCTTTTTTTTTAAATTTTTTATCAAAAAAGCTACCCTTAAAAAAGAAATTGCTTCTTTTAGAGTAAGATTGGATATAAACATTTAACAAATTTTATACGCGGTATTCAAAAATTGAAAAATCTTTAAAATTTCAAGGAGTCAATGCATTAATTTGAGAAGATATGGAAATAAGAATAGGAAAAGTTGTTAAAAAAGAAAAATATTCCAATTTAATTTTTAAAAATCGGTACTTTTATTAATTTATAAAAATTATTTTAATATTAATTAACTTTCAAATTAAAACTCATTATTGAAAAAAGTGGGGTTGATAGTGGAAATTTTGTTGACACTTTCGCTTTATAATTTATTACCCGCAGTAACGTCAGCTTTAAATGCTTATTAACGGGAAAAAATTTAATAAAATTGATATAAAAAATTTATATTGATATGTAATCACAAATAAATAAAAGTAGGCCGATTTTTTCGAAAATTTGGTAATAGAGACTACCCTTTAATTTTGAACAACTTTTTCCTCGAACTTATTTCCATATCTTCTAAATAAAACACTTTATCTTGTATCATTTTAAGTTTTTCATTTTCTGAACACCACTAAAAATATGTTAAATGTTTTTTATCCAATCTTACTTTAAATAACAAAATTTTTTATCAAGAGTAGTTTTTCATAAAATCAAAAAAAAAAAGTTTTTTTCTTCAACACCTTTCCGTGGACATACTGTATATATATTGCGAATCTGTCATCATCAACTGGTGACCAGATTAGAATTGCACTGAACAACAAGGAAATCGCAAAAATTTTGCTTTCTTGACATTTTTAGGGGGCTTTTGATCGAACCTCCTTCAACCCCAATGGCCGCGGCTCTTGCCAGAACATAATGTTAACGACACCATTTGTAGGTGGATAAACAACATGTTACTTGGGAGACGAGCGCAAGCAAGTTATTCAGCGAAACAATGGAGGTGTCAGTGGTCAAAGGATGCCCCCGGGAGGGGTTCTATCCCCACTGCGTGGATATGTTTTGACGAACTCCTGGGGGCTGAATAATAATGGCTTCTTACCCAGGGGTTGGGATGACATCACTATACTTGTCGTGACAAACAAAACAACCTCGGGTTATGAAAAAGGGGACGAGAATTGTGGAGGGATGGTGCAACAAGGAAAACCTACTGTTAATCCTGGCAAAACTACGCTATACCTTTACTAGACAAGGCTGGATATTTAAAATCTCCTCACTTTTCTACCACACTCCTATGTTCAGGAGGTAAAGTACTTGGATTAACTTGGATTCAAGTAACTTCCACATATGCAGAAAATAAAAGGGAAAATGGCTCTAATGGCTCCAAAGAGGTTTTGGGAAGAATTGGGGTTTCAGCCACAAGTACACTAACACTGCTTGTAAGACCATGATAACCTACGGTTCAACTATCTGGTGAAAAATAGCAGAGAAAGCAGAGCTGGAGTTATCCAAAACCCCCGCGACTAACTCTTATAACGGGTTTAGAGCACCCAACTGCAGCCATGGAAACCCTACTGCCTCCCCTTTTTGGTATAATTATTGGCGGAAAGGATTGGGGCATAAGGGAAATGAAACCCAAATGGTGCTCTGGGCCTGCCCTAGGACACACCAGAAAACGAGCAGTATCACAAACCCAATATTTGAGATGGGTATACAATGCCAAAACGGATAAATACACACCCATAAAAACCCAGCTTACCTGGGGCGGTATGAGGATCTCCTGGCAGTCTCAAAAATTTTTTTGGGATCCCGATGGACCCAAAAGTGACAAGGGGGGCCCAGGAATACATGGTGCCCCCCGGGAAGCTTATGCTTTCCTGGGGAAATATGCCACTGTTTTCCAGGCGGAAATATATCCATTGAACTTTTCTGGAGAGAACTTGAGGAGGAGATATAAGGGAAGGGACATTACTATCTTCTCTGAAGTAAGGGCCATAAAGTTTTGGACCCCAAAAATTTTCCCCTGGTTGGGTTTTTGGGGAATGTTCAATGTTAAACCGGGTAACCACAACAAAGTTACACTTTCCTGGGGCCGGACACAAAAAGGGGAATACAGGGCAATAAAAAAGCAGACCCCCCGGCCGACGAGGTCCGCAGCAATGTTTGTGGGTCCGAACCTTTTTTACCAAACCCCGGTTGGGACATGACTCGGGGAATTCAAACACAACATCAGTCATAGGGGAACCCTTTCCCAGGCAAAACATAAATCATTACTCACCATCCGCATTAAATGAACTACTAAAAATAAATAGGAATCAGATTGGGGTAGTGACAGGATTAATAACGCCCTCACCCTAAAAAAAATATGAAATAGGGGATCAAAGAGAAGAACCCATTTGAGACTTTGACGAAGAGGAAGAGACACCCTCTCAAATATATAGTGCCCCCACATACTGGAGAAAAACAAAAAACCCTGGGGCCTAACCCCCAGGAGGCGGGGGACCAAAAGGGGAAAAGAAAGGGCTACTACACCTGTCTAGGGGTCAAATTTTTTTTCTGAAACAAATACAAAGAGATAAAAAGCCCTGTAGGCTGCAGGCGAGGCGGAAAAACCCAATTGTGTATTTACTTTATCAATCAATCAATATATATATAATATATATATATATATATATATATATATATATATATATATATATATATATTTTTATATATATATATATATATATATATATATATATATATATATATATATATATATATATATATATATATATATATATATATATATATATATATATATTAAGACTCTATTTTTTTGGGGTTTATTCTTGATACCTACTTTTTCATATTTTTTAAAATAAGCCTGGTTTTTTTAAAAAAAAAACCAAACTTTTTTTTTTATTTTTTTTTTCACAGATTAAATGTGAAATTTTTTATTTAAACTGATAGTTTCAATTAAATTTGTTATATTTTTTTAAAAAAATTTAACTGCAAGATTTAAAAAAAACTTTTTAAAAGGGTATTTTTTTTAAAATTTTTTATTATTAAATTCAAATAGTGCACTATTTTGAAGGTGAAAAATGTGACTTTTAATTTTTCAGTATTAAAAAATAAAATCATATACTTATTATATAAAAAAAATTGCGGTGAGAAAATAAAATTAATTATATTGTGAAAGATTTAATATCACTTAACCAAAATTTTTTTTTTAAAATGAACAAAAAAATTTAAAATTTTTGTTTAAATTTTTTAAAAAATTAACTATATAATCACTAAAAGGGTTTAAAGATTTTTGGAAAAAATTAGCATAAAAGCCTATTTGAATATAAATGCAGTGATATTTTTAGGTAACACGCATATAAAATATTTTGTTCCTACAATTGAAATACCTTTTAAAAAATATTTTTAAAAAAGTTTAAACAAAGATTGCAGCTCAAACGAAAATTTTTAAAATTTTTGAAACATCATTGGTCATTTTGATTATTTTTAAACTCTTTTTCCGAATTGGGGAAAAAAATATTTTAAAATTAAAAAAATAAAAAAATTTTTTTTTAGAACTATACAGTTTTCCCAAAATCAAAGGCAATCTTAGTAATTAAATTTTAAAGGAAAAAAAAAATTTGGTTTAACGCAATATATAAACCCC
>JAHBCN010022267.1:0-13381 GCA_019359885.1 Listronotus oregonensis
AAATTTTTAAAAAAATTTTTAAAAAAATTTAAAAATATATAATATTTTAAAATTTTTGAAAATTAAAAATTTAAAAAATAAATTTACTTTTGAAATTAAAAAAACACCCAAATTTTAAAATAAACAAAATAAATAAAATTTTTTTTGGAAAATTAAAAAATAAAAAGAAAATGGAAAAAATTAAAAAATAATTAAAATGGTTTAAAGAAAAACTTTTAAGTATATAAATAAAATAAATAAAATTTTTTTATTTAATTAAAATAAATATAATAATAATATATATATAATATATATATATATATATATATATATATATATATATATATATATTTTTTATATATATATATATATATATATATATATATATATATATATATATATATATATAAAGGTATATTTACATATATTTAAAATCAGAAAAAAAACTTTTATTGTTACGCATAATATACAGGGTGTTCCAATTAAAAGACAATATGGAAAAAACCTACAATATTTATATAAAACATTTTTTTTGTCTTTAAAAATAATGATTCCAGATGTCACGTAAATGTAATCAAAAAACCTGTTATTCATAGTTGTATAATCCACTCCCCATTATCGGAACGATCGTGGCAAAAACCTAGGTAAATCGTTTAATAAAATAATTTGGCACGTTAAACAGACTTTTTTTCTTGCTCTGTATAATACTCCCTTTCCGCGACGCTCTGTATTTATTAGTAGAGTAATAATAAATTTAAATTCCTGGCATTAGCTGATTGCATCCGAATAGTACGTACACGCGCAATAAATTAACTGCACCGACCTTGACAATCTATCTATTTATTTAACTGCATTATATAATGCATTTTTCTCATTAAAGCTATAACCGAATAGTTATTTTTCTGCGTAGTAGCGTTAGAACATAGTAGGGGAGTCAATGTAACCACATATGTTTTGAGCTAAAGCGTTGGATACTTAGAGTATATACCTGCTAGAAGGCGACATTGCGGCTGAGAGAAAAAGAAAATATAGGTATTATTCGTGTTAAAATAAGATGAACTAACTTCTGTAAAGACAGTTTCTTTATATAGTCTTCCAAAGTATTTTAATACCCTCGACCAGGGGTCTCCAAACTACGGCCCAGGGGCCACATCCGGCCCGCGGACAGATTTTGTCCGGCTCGCGGAGAGCTAGCATACTTGAAAACTCCTTTTAGAGAACAAATAATTTTTATAGCAAATTAAATTTAGTTTACTGAAGTATTCTAATTTTATGTTGAATAATTATTATTATGACATCTACATTGATATGGTCATGGGCTAACTCCGCTAACTCATAACATTCTTGTAGGCTTATTGTTATTGTTTTTGTGATAAGTTGGATAAAGAAACACAGGATTGTAATGAGTAAAGACATGTATAATATGCAGAAAATTTAACTTCAGTATATAATAACTAACAAATTATTGAAATGAATCCAACTAACATTTTATACATTTTAAATAATCACATAACTTATAACAAACATAATGACATATGAAATACTAATGAGATTTATGTAATTGAGATTTTCCACTGACAATAGTTTGTAGTTGTGGACTAATTTTTCTTGTACCAATTATTAAAAGAGATTTAAGATGCTCATCAGTTAATTTCGATCTGTAAACATTTTTTGTGTACTTCATTTTGGAGAAGGTTTTCTCACACAAATAAGTAGTACCAAAAACAGAAAACAGACCACGAGCAAATTTATGCAAATTATCAAATTGTGTCAGTGGAAGACTCTTATAAAATTCCAACAAAGATGAGTTTTGATATTTGTTCTTAATTATATCACTGCATTGTAGATCAATCATTTCCATTTGAAGTTCCGGGGCTAGGGTTTCAATGTCAGTATCAAAAGGATTCTGAAAAATCTTAATTTGATTCGCAATGGCATCAAAGTCCGAGAAACGAGTATCAAAATTTATCTTCAAAGCACTCAAAGTTTCGATTGCAAAATCGATAGGAAACTCAGTCTCAGTAGTGTGGCTGAATATTTCACATGTTTTAAAATGTGAAAAACATTTACTTCGTAGTTGTGATTGAAACAGTCTCAATTTCTTCCGGAATGATTTGATATTAGTGTATAAATCAGGAAGATGCTGGTTTTCTCCTTGCAATCCCAAATTCAGTTCGTTTACATGTTTTGTCAAATCAACATAGAATGCTAACTTCCACAGCCATGCGTTGTTTTGTAATTCAGTAAGAGGGCGATGCTTTTCATTCAAAAAAATTTCGATCACTGCTCGAAGTTCAAAAAAGCGCTGAAGGACTTTCCCACAACTAAGCCAGCGTACGGCAGTATGATAAGGTAAGTCAGTTTCTCCAATCTCTTCAATAAATTGTCGGAATTGTCGGTGATCCAGCCCAAAAGATCTGATAAAATTAACAGTTAATGACTGGTTTCAGAACGTCAGACATATCCAAACATTTTCCGCACAAAGACTGTTGATGAATGATACAATGTAAGACTAATGGTTTTGAACCACCGTCATTTTCTACAGCCTTTGACACAAAAGCGACCACTCCTTTATCTTTCCCACTCATGTTTTTGCCTCCATCAGTTGTAATACATTTCAAGTTTTTCCATCGAAGGTTCTTTTGATTAATGGCCATTTCAACTCCTTTAAAAATATCTGTACCAGTAGTTGTGCCATGAATACTATACATATCAAGAAGTTCTTCGTGCACTTCATAGCTTTTATCTACTCCTCGAATATAAATCAACACCTGAGCAGTATCTGACACATCCGTTGACTCATCCAAGGCCAAAGAAAACCACTCAAAAATGTCCATTCTTGTCGAACAGTTGAGAGGATATATTTTCAGCGATGTTTTCTACCCTTCAAGCCACAGTGTTTGCTGACATACTATACTACTAATTCACACATAAAAGCAACAATTCAAATCAAAATACTGTTATAAAGATGTCTTAAACTTAAACACGCACAAACACGTTTTAAGGAGGTATGTAATATTTTATTTAACAACAGTGTCATAGGAACTGACTTGTGGTTGCGCCACTAGCCTTCTTATATATTCCAATTACTGCCATCTAGAAGTGAGTGGAAGACACCAGAACTTTCTCGAACCAACGAGATTATTCTGTACGTGCTATTAGCGCCATCTGTTAGCGATAGAAGGTACTACCTATTTCCGCTTGTGTCCACCAGATGTCGTGTCACGTTACTCCTCTTGGCTCGTACTCTACGACTAATCTAGAAATTACAGATAATGACAGGAAAATTAATAATATGCAGTGTTGCAATAACACCTACAATACATGCCGTTTTGCGGACTTTAGTCCGATTTGCAGCCTTTTTTAAACGTTGTGTACTTTTTCGGACTTTTTGTTTCATCAGTGGACTAATTCACTTCTTACCACCGGCAACAATGATAATATGGTTTTGGCCCTCGGAACTTACTGGAGTAATCAGTATGGCCCTAAGGCTGGAAAGTTTGGAGACCCCTGCCCTAGACTATTGTGTTCTTATCGACAGGTAGAAATTTAGTGTTCCACACTATTTACAGTCCTTACCAGCATGGGGCCTAGAAGGCATACATTTACAAATGTTTGTAAAAAGATTTACAATATTTCATCTCGGCAAGTCAGTTACACCGTAAGTTAAGGGGAATATGCTTCGCCTTTTGGTCAACAGATGGCGTAGACATCTGTTACCCGTTCATGAGTTTCACTACATACTGAATTTAGGTACTAGGGTTTTCAGAGATTATCACCTTCGACTAGCTTGTCTGAGGAGATCTTATATAGATCGAAACGTGTTACAAGCTGTTGTTAGGTGAAATCTCTACAAAGTAAGTTAAGAAATTAACAACACTATTGTCTTTCTTTTTCTCACTAAATGGCTAAAATAAAATTGTATCTAAAGTTAAGTAGATAAACTGATTTTTTCTCTTAATACCTAAAAATTCTCTGTGTTGGATGCAGTGTTGGCATTTATAGTGGAATTCCTCTATTTAAAGCGACATTTTTTATGGTAGCGTCCTAGAGACGAAATAGCCTGATTTGTAGCGGAATTCGCTAACTTCATAAGTTAATCTCAGATATTAGGCATGAGCTAAATAGCGATATTTGCATAACGCCGTTATCGGCGATCGCGATTTTAAAATAACGGCGATTTAAAAGCGTTATCGCGATCGCGACTGTTCGCACTACGTCAAACTAGTGTTTTCATCATTTGCGGCTATAAGCGCTCTCGAGTGATTTATTTTGCTATGGCATATTAATTTCACTTGCCTGCCTCCCATTATACTGATTATAAACTGTAAAACTCAAGCTGCTGACTTTATGCAAAAATAAAGTAAAATACTTACTCCTTTAAATACACCTTTTTTTGTTAACAATATGGAATAACTATATATAATATTATAGAAAACCGTAATTCTGCTTCATAGTTCAGTGAAATACGTTGCATTTCGCTCTATATCTCTCAACGCGATTAACTGTGTTGCATGTTAGTTGACGCGATTTCGCATGTTTTAAAAAAATCGCTGTTTCTGTCAATCGCCGTTATTTACGATTTTTGTCAACGTTTGCTATCAGCGATTTTTCAATAACGGCGATTAAATCACCGGTACTGATATATCACTCATCCCTATCAGACATATTAATTTTAATTTTTCTACTTTACTTCTAATTTGCAAAAAAAGCCTTTATCTATTCAGAACTCTGAGTTGGTCTATTTAAAGTTTTAATAAAATATAACAGCATGCGACATCTCCAAATTTATTGTAGTACTACAAATCACACACTTCCTAAAGTATAAAGATTTTTCATTTGTCCCTAGATGGCGCCTTGCCGCGTCCCTAATTAAGGCACTATATAACCAAACTCAGCTGCGCTGCTTAAAAAGTAACTAAAAAGTAGTATGTTGTATTAAAGAGAGAATGGTCTTATGGAAAAGTTATATTTTTACATTTGAGTTGCAAAGCTGTTTGTTTTATATTTTTTGTTCCTATGTTGAAAAGAATATTTTGTTTTTATGAATTTGTTCCTAAGTTGGCTTAGGTATAACTTTTAATAAAATAATTTAATTTAGTATACTGTTATATATTTTTAACCGTAACTTATTATTTACCTTGTTACATATTAGTCTATTTTATATTTTTTACAAAACGAACATTTTGATAAGTGTAACGGAAAATAGCGGATTTTTTGTAACAAAAAGCGGAATTTGTAAAGCAAGTCACGGCAACACTGGTTGGATGACACACCAGAAAATATGTTAAAAAATTATTACTCGCTTCTTTTAAATTTTGATGACTAAATTTTCGAATTGCCGGAAAACTTAAATGCAACTTTTTCCTGAGAAAGTATACCAAACTCTTCCTTTTAAATATAGGTCTATTTATCTATCAGTTTGATGCTGTTAACATATCTAAGGCTCTTGACCAAATCGGGCATGTTTTACCCAAATTTTGTGTGTATCTATCTAGTTTTTGTCGACATTTAACTATTAATGTAAATGGTGACTCTTTTAGCTTTCACTAGATTAATATTGGGGCACCCTAGAACTCCAAACGGGCACCAACTTCTTACTTCAACAATTTAGTTCACAATTAATTCCGTAGTTTTGATGACGATAGTACCCAAAACCCCTATTTTAATTTTTTCTTGTTGGTCTTTAAACAATGATTTAATCTAGTGGACATTATTTTCAAGATCTTAATTAGCATAATCAAATTACTTCTATAACCACAGCAGCATACAAGAGGCCCAAATATTTCTTTCCATCTAAAAGTTTTTTTCCCCGATTTTATCTGTACATTCTTAGTGTATGTAAGATTGGACCCTTCTTGAAATATCTTTTACATGACATGTCATATTACCTTGACGCCTCCCACAAGGTTAGACATTCTTGATTATTTCCAAAGAAGAATCGTGTGTTTTATTAATGACCCCGCTCTTACAAGAAAGAGTAAGAATAGGTGTACGTCAGGAAGATACAATACCACCCAAACTTTTTACACTGGCGTTGGAAGATGTCTTTAAAGAGGTGCAGTGGGACAGGGTTGGAATTAATATTGATGGAAGATATCTAAGCCACCTTAAATTTGCCGATGACATTGTTCTCGTCATAGCAGCAATCCAAATGAACTCCAGAAAATGTTAAGAACTGAATTACGCTTTTCGAAAAATCGGCCTCAATATGAACTATAGTAAAACAAAAATCCTTAGCAACGATCAGAAAACCCTCACAGTAGGAAATCAGGACATTGAGTTTGTGGACCACTATGTGTATGTGTACTATTAAGCTGGGAAAAGAAAATCAATTAGCAGAAATTAGGCGAGGAATTGCTCTGACATGGGCAGCTTTTGGTAAATTGCAACATATAATAAAAAACAGAGAAATTCCTATAAACCTAAAAAGAAAAGTATATAAAAGCTAAAAGCTGCGTTCTCCCGGTGACAACCAATGGTCTAGAAACGATGGCACTCACACAAAAACACGCTAAACAACTGAGAGTAAACCAAAGGGCAATGAAAAGAACAATGCTCGGAGTGTGTCTTAAGGATGAAATAACAAATGTAGAAATAAGACGAAGAACAGGAATAACGATGTTTTGAAACGAGCTGCACAATTAAAATGGCAATGGGCTGGACACGTATCCAGGCAGGATGTAGAAGGATGGGCAGCAAGAGTCGTAAGATAGAGACCAAGACAAACTAAAAGGAGCGTTGGCAGACCTCAAAGACGATGGGCTGATGATATAAAAGAGATTGCTGGCAAAGGATGGATAAGATCGGCACAGGATAGGGAAACATGAAAGAATATTGGAGTGGCCTATGTCCGAATGTGGATTAGTACATAGACAGCATATATTTACTCTGGCCACTGCTTCAGGCGCAGAATATTAGATCTAGTAGATTAGAACCGAATAGGTATTTTCTTCTTTTACAAACCTTTAAGTCGTTTAGTCCCGTATTGACTAATAGCTTAAGTTACGTACTTAATGGCCAGATGCACCAACAATTTTAAGAAACCCTTAGCGTTAGGTATTCCTTAAATCTCCAATGGACATCCACGGTATGTCGGTACTTAGGCTCTACGCCTGCTACGCCGCTTTAAAGTTGTGTAGATTATTTTCACATGAATTTTGGTTCCCTTCATACAATGATATGTATTGTTTCTTTAGCTGGATATAAGAAGGAACAGCAACTAATAGAACTTCAAGACAGGGAACTACAAGAACAGGAACAGTCAATTAGACAGCTTGAGGTAGGTTATTTGTTTTGTTAAAATTTTAAATTGATTGAATTTGATATACCTCAAATTATGTCAATATAGGTATCTTACACCTAATACCTTTTGGGAGTGATATTAATGATGAGCACCAGTCTCCTCAGGAATGTCCTGACCTGTGACAGACTGGGAATGCCCTCAGACATAATGCCTACAGCAACCAATTACAACCGGCCCTACAGTGTAGTCTACCCACAAAGGGAGGACTGGAGTCGAAAAACGACCGACCTGCTCCGGGCTGACATCTGTTGGTACACCGATGGCTCCAAAACCAAGGACGGTGTTGGAGCTGGAATATATGGACAGAGGCCGAGGACAGAGTTTTCCTTTAGCCTGGGCACTCTCGCAACCATATTTCAAGAGGAGATATTTGCTATTGAGATGTGTGCTAGATCGCTGGTTGATTGGCACTGCATACGTAAGACAGTTAAAATATTCTCCGATAGTCAAGCAGCTCTTAAGGCTCTTGAATCCAGCCGGTGCAATTCGAAAACCGTCTGGAATTGCAAGGATGTGCAAACTGGGTCAAAACAATAAGGTTACACTACTGTGGATACCTGGACACACCGGCCTAGAGGGTAATGAATCCGCAGACCTCCTTGCCAAAAGGGGGCGGAAACAAAATTCACAGGGCCGGAACCGGTCATCGGTATATCTTATGGAACGGCCAAGCAGTTCATATCAGCTTGGACACAAAGAGAAAATCTTCGGTACTGGCATGGACTTCCGGGTCTCAGACACTCGAAGGCCTTCATAAGATCACCAAACCAACAATATACTGTCAAACTACTGGAGCAATCAAGGGTACACCTTAAAACTCTAGTGGGACTGCAGATTAAATACCACATGCACAAGATCGGCCTAGCGGAAGACGCCGAGTGCCGCATGTGCATGGAGGGGATGAATCGGCAGAACACATACTGTGTTCGTGCCCAGCAATGGCACGAATAAGATTCGCAATCCTCGGCAATGACACCTTGTTGCCGGGGGAGGTGTAAGATCTCTCTCCCAACAGGATCATCAGATTTATTAAAAGGGTGTGAGCCACAATAGACCGATCGGTCGCGGTGGAAGGGTGTTATACCCACTCACTTTAAACCTACCTACCTACCTAGGCTCTACGCCTTCGTGCACTTTCCTAAAATTTAAAATATTAAATAAAAATTTGGCATCACTTTTCTCAATTTTACATTTAGACTTTTATAATATTTTAGCGATTTATACAACATTCGTTTTTAATTACAATGTGTAGCAATTTCATCCTAAGCTGTAATTACGTTGTTAATTCCAACATTTACACTTGCATTATCATGACGTTTTCATGCACTATAATTTTTTTCCGGAAAAACTTTTAAATTACATTTATCTAGCACTTGGCATTCAGTTAATTTTCGATAACACGTTACAAAACACATATTTTTGATATGCTCAGCGACGAACAAAACAGCCTTATCACTACAGTTGCCAAGAAAAATGGAATTAATAGTTTTTCCGTTTTAGTGGAAGAAGGGTCAAAGAAAGGAGATAACTATCTTGGAGATATCTCTTTAATAACCGTTAAAGAAAAAGGTGGCTCAAAAAAGTTATTTTTAATCTTGAAATCAGCCTTACAGAATGAACAAGTTCGGGAACAAATGCCAGTCGATGCGATCTATAAACGGGAAATTTTTTTATACGATACTATATTGCCCGCATTTGAGAAGATACAAGAGAAATATCGTTTACCTCATAAGTTCAGAGCTTTCGCTAAGTTTTATGGGTACTCTCTGAAAGATAAACATGAATGGTTACTTATGGAAGACCTAAAAACTCATGGTTTTCGTATGTACAACAGAAAACTTACTATGGACGGCCAGCATGTGTCTATTGTGTTTAAGGAACTTGCAAAACTACATTCACTATCTTTTGGTAAATATTTAGAATTAGCGATAAATAGTTTAAAACTTTCTGATGTGTTTTTATATTAAACTAAAAATTTATATAACGAGTGTTTCTAACCTATTCAAGATCCTAACTTTTTAAATTTTTGCGTCTATTTATTCATGACAATGAGGTGATTTTTCTCAAACTAAAAATACACTATAATTTAAATAATTATTTTGTTACTTTTTTCTAACTAAAACCAATTAAGTATGCCATGGCACTAACACATATACATTTAGTGAGTATACAGGGTGCCACAGATTCGAGTGCATGCATGGGGATCTCGGAAACCGTAAGAGATACGAAGTCGGTTAAATTATGGCAAAGATTTGTATTTGCGTAACTAACCATGTCCACTTTAGAAAGTTGAAAAATTCCGAGTACTTCCGGAGATATCCGGAAAAAAACGAAATTTGCCGATTTCGTTTTTATTTTTTTCTGACGTTCTATAAAGAGTTATGAAAAAACAAAATACACTTTCTCATGACCACTTTTTAAGCTCTACAAAACAGCGTTGAGGGATTTTCCGTACGACGTTTCTTTCTCGTTAAACCATCATCAACGTTATTTTTTTAAATACGGCACACAATTGTTTATTGCATTTTTTTGAAGCAGTTATAATCCCAATAACAATGATGTATAACACTTAATATTTTTCTATTAAATAAACATACTTTCCATAAGAGACAATAAGTTAGACAAGGAACGCACATCATTTCTCATAGGGGCGTTCCATATTTGTTAATAAATATTAAGTGTCATACATTTTTAAAATTGGGATAATAAGGGGTTCAAAAAAATTAAATAAAAAAACCAGGTCCGTATTTAAAAAAATAAAGTTGATGATGGTTTAACGAAAACAAAACGTCGTACGGAAAATCTCTCAACGCCGTTTTGGAGAGCTTAAAAAGTGGCCATGAGAAAGTGTCTTTTGTTTTTTTATATCTCTTTAAATAACGTCAGAAAAAAATAAAAACGAAATCAGCAAATTTCGTTTTTTTCCGGGGATCTCCGGAAGTACTCGGAATTTTTCAACTTTCTAAAGTGGACATGGTTGGTTACGCAAATACACAGCTTTGCCATAATTTAACCGACTTCGTATCTCTTACGGTTTTCGAGATCCCCATGCATGCACTCGAATCTGTGGCACCCTGTATAAAGTGTCCTATATACCTGGTGACCCAGCGAACATGTAACAGCTAATTACTTTTCTATTTACTATTAACTTTTTACTTTTTTTAAACGCCTCTTCCGCTTTTAACGGAGGTAAATATATATTTTTTTAAATACCAACCTGTATACTTCTTAGTCTATTGGGATTTGCTTTCTTGCCGTGGTAACATCAATGTTTAGCGCTGAAATATATCGTGATCACACTGATTACATCTAGTTTTCTTGATATACTTAAAAAACGGCATCTTTTTTAGCCTTTTCATTATTTAATTTAAAAACCTGAGAAACAGAGATTATACGATTATTGAAATTAACAACACGCCTTATCATTTCAATCATGTGTCACAGTTTGTCATTTGGCGCCAAAAAATCATTTATTTAAATGGGCTGCAGTAGGCCATGATATATGATGATTTGAACTACATTAAAGCGTAGTGTGCTTTGATTTCGAAAGAAAAGATGATGTGTGCTTTATATTATTTTGACCTGGTTGATGTCAGTTGATGGTGACTAAATATTTTGAAAATAAATCCTGAAACAACAAGCAGTATTTTAAAAAATTTAATAGAAACGAGAGCTGTCGGTAACTAAATTAGAATCCCGGTCAGAAAATCCCAGTCAATATATCCCGATCCATAATATCCCATAAAAAAATTACATGATAAAAACAGCCTAAAATTAAAAAAATATCCTTATCTTTTCCATTATGTGTAACCAAGACTAATCACAACTAACCATCATCTTCCATATTGCTAGTACAAACACGTGCTCTGCATTTCTTTGTATTGTAATTAACACATCGCCATCAAAACTAACCACAACTAACCAGCATCTTCCATATTGCTATTAAAAACACGTGCTCTGCATTTCTTTGTATTGTAATTAACACATAATGGGAAAGATAAGGATTTTTTTTGTGTTAGTAAGTTTTTGCCATAAGATTTTTTTATGGAATATTTTGGCATATGATATTAATGATCGGATATATCTCCTAGGATTTTCTGACCGGCCACCATTGAATTAAAATAATTGAAAAATCGTATTCAATTACTTCTCAGTAATTTAGATTACTTTAATTCAATTACTTTTCGGAAATGTATTTGGATTATTAATTAATAGAATAATGTCGTAATTGGTAATTAATTTTTACGAATTCCAAGTAATGCAATTACTTAGAAAGATAATTCGATTACCTATAAAGTAATTGAATTACTTAGAAATTAATTCAATTGCCTAATAAATAATTGAATTACTACAAAAAATTTAATTACTTTTCGTTATGCAAAAACTGCCGGAATTTTGGCCAGCCAGAAAGAGCATCTTAAAACACGGCGAGCCGCTTTGAATCCGACGATCGCCGCCTCCGCCCTTTTTATCCTTTTTTTGTGGAAAAATTTTTAAAGTTTGGAGTAGGATAAAAAGAAATTTTTATTTTAGAGTCATTTAATGTTGATCTTGCCGAGAAATCAGTTTGAATAGAGTGACGTGCCCGTATGATGCATATTGGTTTAAATATTTGATTTGTTTAGTGTATCGTGTTTAATATATGTGGTAATTTAAATAAACTAATTGATAAAATATTCAATTACCTTTAGTTTTAATTCATATTTGAATTACTTTTTAAAAGTAATTGCGACAGCTCTAATTGTAACAGCATATTTTTCTCTTGTTTTTGCTATATACGATCATCATCATTGTCTTGCTTTAACAATTATAGCAACATTTATTGCACGATAACCGAATGAAAAATGTCTGTCATTTTTACACTGAAGGTTTCAAATCAATGATAATCGAACCACAACTAACCACAACTTTATTGTTGTGGTATTATCAGTAACCAAGCGCATATTTTGGCAAACATTCTTGGAAGGGATCCAAGCAAAAATGATCATTAATAATAAATTGATGTAGGCATTTTCCTAGAAGATAAAACACGTGCTTAATGGAAACGGCATTGGTGTTCTCTAAAAGTGTAATACTTATTGCCTTTAAAATATTATTGTTACAACAAAAATTACCGATAATTAGTAAATCTTTTTAGTCCAATGGCGCCGAGTTTTCTAGCGCCGAGTTTTCTGGCGCCGAGTTTTCTGGCGCCGAGTTAGCGCCGCCGAATTTTCCCCATCCCTATTTAGACTACTTTTTTACGAATTTTTCCTCACATTTGTGGTTTATTGTTTAAAAAGTTTATTTCAAAGTGCTTTATTTTAACAGAAAATATACCTAAAATCCGAAGACTTGGTCATATTTGTCAGTTTTAGAGGAACACACTGTAGGCTTACGTGAGGTAAGTGTGTCATTTAGAGAAAATGGCCGTCTTTAGTGATAAATCTGTTTTTTTTTTAATGCATGGTGGTCGAGCAATGATAAGAAGACAACTTAGTGAAAAACGTTATCCATAGTTTGATATGGAAAATCGTGTTCCTTATACCACATGTGGCCAAACTAACGATAGACATCACGGATCAATATGTCGAAAGGGCCTGTGCTTTTACACCTTTTCTTTCAACAGCTCCCAAAGAAATAAATCTAGGGGTGTAATATCTGGGGACCTTGGTGGTCAGTGAATCTCACTGCGTTGTCCTATCCAGCGTCTGAAGAAAACCTCGTTTAAGTACGATTTTTAGAAAGTGTAAATAATCATTTAATGTAAAAATATGGCCCTACTTTTTTATTATTTAGAATACCGCACCATGGGATTTACATCAACATTAAATACGTACCAAATTTAAACTACATACCTATCTTTTACCGTTTTGAAGATCCCCATGCTGTTCAGTCTTATCTTTGGACACGCTGAAAAAATATATATATATATATATATATATATATATATATATATATATATATATATATATATATATATATATATATATATATATATATATATATATATATATATATATATATATATATATATATATATATATATATATATATATATTATATATATATATATATATATATAATATATATATTATATATATTTATTTTATAAAA